>JAHZNE010001830.1:0-20098 GCA_027744055.1 Callyntrura sp. NNG-2020
TCGTTTTTTGCACTACGGAACGCAATACTACACAAGAATCATCATCACTCGATAAGAACAAGAAGAATGGTCCATCCATGTAGTAAACAATGTGTCTAGCCTATAGAAATCTTCTGCTGGCACCATTCAATTCACAAGTTTCAAAATTTCAATATCCGTTTGTTCCATCCGTAATACCAGTTTTTCCCTTGTTATTCTATTGAAATTGACTTCAAAAGAAAAATAAAAACGTTCGAAACGACCAACGCAGGGAAGATTATTCTTTTCCATGAATTATTGATAGATTTTTTTTCACAGCACTGCTGTGTCTAAATGTCATGGTTGATGTGAATAGCCGACACACTAAAATTTAAGGCAACAGAGAAACCACTGGTGACTGGCTTCCAGCGTTCACTTTTTTTTCTGTCATCTTACTTTTTACACCTAGTACCGACACGTCTATTATGAAAACTACTTGACTACAAACTACAAGCAAGAGGCAGATCAGCAAAAATAAATTTGAGTAATATCAGCCACATATGCAGCAAACAAAAGCAAGTCTTGTACTCTTTTACAAGTTTTTCCATCCGGTTTTTTAGGAGAAGAAAATGGGCCGTAAGCAATAATAATTGACTTTTTGAGATCTTTGTTAGATTGTATGAAAGCTTTTTGAAAAAAGGAAAAACTGTGCAGTGAAGAGAAAAGGAGGTGTATGTAATATGCACATGTGTACCTAGACACTTTTGCCATTGCTATTATTCCGAACCGACAACAAAAGAGCAATATGAATGTTTTTATTATCAAGATGAGCCATATTAAAAAATGTGAGAGAATTCAGCAGGAAATCATTTTTGCCAAGGTAGAAATAAAAAAATAAGAGATTTTTTAGTACGATGATATTCATTCCCTCCTCCAGATTCTTAGGTTTATGATGCGGGAAAGAAGGTAATTTCGCTGGAGAGTGTGAAGATTTTTATTATTAAAGGAAGTTCGACAAGTAGACAGAGAAATTGGTCGGTGGTACAGACAAGAGAGTACAGCAACGGGTGATATATATTATACAAACGTGTATGCTGCGTCAGTTTCAAAGATCCAAGTTGTGTTATTTATTGAGAGAGGATTTTAAACAGAAAATCATATTAAAGCCACAGGTTATTTGCTTGCTCTCTCTCTCTCTCTCTTTATCTCCCTCGCTCACTCTCCCTCTGTTCTGCTCTCTATCGTGGACCATTTCAAAATATTAATAACCTGTTGTTGGCTGGCAGGCAGGACATGAAAAAAGATGATGATGATGATATGTGTTATGTAGTCCGTCTGTATGCATACAAAATCTTTTATTGCTGTAAAGAAAATAGAGCTCAAAATTAAACGAAATGATATACACTTAGCTTATATGCATGTGTATATAATATACACCAACGCCTTGTACGCCTATTGATAGCCGCCGAAATAAAGTTCGTTTTCCTTTCGGATTCTTCGTCATCTTGATATAGCTATACCGCATCAGAAACGAAGGAGAAGTGAAAAACGTTCCAAATGTAAAATATACTCGTCTACTTATGTAAATACATTAGACGGTTATTAGATCGTTGATTAGAATGAAGGCATGTCTACATATACACCTATTGTTGGCAAAAGAGAAGTAGGATACGTTCATAAATTAAATTTTGTTTATTTTTCTTCCCATTCTTCTAGCTACACCTCCTCCGACTCCAGTATGCTCTCCATACCAGTTCCAGTGTCGGGACGGCACATGTATTGATATAAACCGGGAATGTGATCAGGTTCCTGATTGTCCAGGTGAGTGTATCTGTTAAAACATAGCTAGAGGTATGACGATTACATTATCCACCAAAGATTACCCTTGGAACGGCATGTTTTGCGTGACAGGAAACCATAAAGATTTAAGGCGAATGATAATTACCAATTTGTATGGTTATCATATTCAATAAAACATTTCTCACAACAACAGCGATAACTTACTCTACCTTTCCTCGGCACGTCCATTGCGTGCATTTTTTGTTTGTGTGCTTTACCCACTTTACTTGTCCACGATTGCCCCAAAGCCGCTTGTTGCATTCCAGTCAAGTTTTAACAGTGTGGCTGTAGGGGATCACGTAATGTCACGCACACACGGTCATTATCCGAAAGGAAACTAATAAAGATGTTAACTCAAATATTATCTATATTTTCTTCTACAGACGGCTCCGATGAAAGTTCCAGTCGATGCAGTTATGAGCCAGGTAAGCACTCTATATTGCTATTATTCCCCCTGTTTTGTCTACACGTTATTTATTACAAAAACTACGTCATGAATATGGATACCGGCAAGCGGCAAGCCTGCCATGTCACATACATGACGGATTCGTAATAATGTTAGGTGTGCAAATAAACAGACATGTTAAATGTAGTGTCGCAGATACCAATCATGGGAATATGCTGCGTACACAAAGTACATATTTACCTATAACAAGTTTTCCCGTAGCAACCCCAACTGTAGAACAAGTTGTTTTGTAAATATAGTAGAATCAGTAGAATGAATACGTAAATTCGCTAATTAAACAGCAAAAACCGCTGTTGCGTAAGACCAATTTTGTACGTTCGTTCGCGTTTGTATTTTTGAAGGGATATTAGTTTTTGGGTGATTATCTCGTATGTTTTCTTAATTTTTTTGCTCTCTCGTATCGTACCGTAACGTAAATTGCCTAAAACATAGACCATAATTGACATGCTTGTTGCAGAGTTGTGTAGCTCCAACGAGTTTAAATGTGGCGATAACACATGCATCCCAAAACGGTTCGTTTGCAACGGTCGTAGTGATTGTCTTGACAG
Source organism: Callyntrura sp. NNG-2020 (assembly GCA_027744055.1). Lineage (NCBI taxonomy): Eukaryota > Metazoa > Arthropoda > Collembola > Entomobryomorpha > Paronellidae > Callyntrura > Callyntrura sp. NNG-2020. Next base: position 2,812 of record JAHZNE010001830.1, read on the forward strand.
GACAGATGAGAGGGATTGTCGAAGAAGTTTGTTTTTTACGCATTTTTTAAAAAATATATTTTTTAAATGTATTTTTATTTAATTTTGTCTCGTAGTTACTTACTAGCCCTTGTAGTATGACCTCTGTAGATGGATGCGCCCTTTTTTGTAGAGATTATAATTTCCGTTTCCTCTCTCCTCCGTAGAAACTTATTAGTAAATTATTTAGTTTCCCTGTAATTTTCTCTTTTTCGTTTCCCGTGATACTCTCCCTATTAAATAGTTGGTGGTGGTACTGGTGGTGGTAGTAGTGGTATTAATTCTGTCAATCTGTCTCCCTCGCTGTTTTGCTAAAATTTATATTCCGCCTTTTCCCGTCAACTTGGTAACAGCTTTAGCATTACAATGGCTTTTCCAATATTTTTTGACACGTTTACCCAGCCCGCCGCTGCCGCTCATTTACAAGAAAGTACCTACGTATATATGTGAATTTGTACTTGCAAACTGCAGACGTCATAGTCTTTCAAGTCTTGACCAGTCCAACTCCACCCTGAAAAGTTCAGTTCAGCTTGATGTGTGCAAAGTGAAGAAGATGATTGCATTTTATTCATTTGTTTGCAAATAAGCACATGTCATGTCAGTTCCTCTTCTACTTGTTTTTTTTTGCAAAGTCACTATTATTTTCTGGTGGTCAAGATCGAGTCAATGGTCAATCGTGGTGGGCACCACTTGGCCAACCATATATTATTATCCAATGATCAATTTACCATTAAAAATTAATCGAGTTTGATATTTATTTTATTTATGTTAAAATTTGAAATGCCGTGTAGAGAAATGATTGACTGCTGAATTTAAATGATCCCGTGTGAGATCCTCTCTTTCTCTATTTTTAATCACCACCTTTCAAAATTGTTTAAGATAGACTATCAGCAGCAGTAGCGTGTCATGTTTTTAAAATACAAACTGGTTACAACTTAATCCTCTTTTCTTAATAGAACGACACCTCTTCTCTGTTTCTCACTCCCCCCATTTTCTCTCATCTCGCCATCTGTGTGTTTTATTTATTTTTTCTTTCTATTTATTTCTCTCACCTCAATTATCACATTTATCTTTATACATTTTGTAATTTTCCGTTGTACATAAGTCCATAACATTAATATTTTTGCAAAATTTCAGCTTCTCCGTTTCAATCTGTTTTCATTGAAGGTATTTTTTCCCACATTTTCTCCCTCTATAGTACCATGTCGCTCGGATCAATTCAAGTGTCAACGTAGCGGTGGTTGTATCCCGTTGTCCGCAGTTTGTGACACGATTCCCGACTGTGATGATGGAACCGACGAGTTGACGTCTAGTTGTCCACGTACGTGTCCACCTTTCTTTTTTTTCTTTTCTCGACCATTCAACCGAAAAAATCACATTTTTCTTGCTCGACTAAACGCATTGCTTTGATCGTCCCTGAGTGTACACATACTACACGCAATATTCTCTGATGGAAGTTGGGTAGGTGCTGATAAGCCCCCGTTTTTCGTTTGCGTGTTAAAATGAATATGTGGAGGTAACTCTGCTCTTGCCAATTATTAACTTTCCTCCAGGAGGAAGAGAAAAGGAATATGTACCAGAATGGTTCCAACGTAATATATAAAGAACAACGTCGCATATTTTTCATACACCTCTTCCTGTCGTCTTTGACTCCTACTCGGATATCTACTCTGAGGCAAAAAAATACCAAGAAAAAACAAAGTTTTCTAAGAAACTAGCTTCGAATCTCTGTCAAGCGACATTGTCGCATTCTCGGCATTTTTCTGCAGGTTTGGCTTCCCCTTTCTTCGTAGACGACAAGCAAGTCGTAGACAACCGCTGTATAAAAATACCTGAGAGTGTAAGCATGTTGTTGTATTGTGTATATCCATTTTCACTTGTTGTTTCGTTCGAGTGATCACCGTCGGATGCCTTAGATCTATTCGTGTTATTTTTTCAAGCGTGAAGGAAAAGCCAGGAAAAAGCTGCACTTTGGTAAATTCGATGTCAATTTGTCCTACACTCCGTATATAGTTATTTATACGAAGAAAAAACAGCTCTCAGCTGGTCTTGTTATTTTTTCTTTAGGATTCCTTCTATTTTTATAACAATTCCTATATTCAATGCTTTTTCGCAAAATAAGCTACTCAAGCCCCCGATCACAATACGATCTCACCATCAAGACAAAGGTACGTACGACTTGCAAGGAAATGCTCTAGCATCGAATAAAAAAATCCTAGCGACAGTGAAAACATTGCTGTGTAGTAGATGAACGAAAAATAATAGAAACGGACATTGATGCTTTTACGAAGAGTAGCCCCGGATTTCTAAGATAGCTGCGCTGTTAAAAAAAATGCCCGGCACGAGCCATCAAAAAAGTCGTCTGTCAAGTACGTGACAAAGGATGGAGTTAAATAATGCGTAGAATACAAGGCAACTTTGTTGAGTACATATATAGTATTTTATTTTCAGGTCAGGAGTGTCAGATCATCATCATCGTCAGCCAAACTAAATCCACCTTAATTCGTATATACCTTCGTCATTGTTAAAAATGAAATTCATGTAGTCTACATATATTTTGTAGCCTCAACTCGTACATATAAGTATACCTGAATACGAATTAATATACCCAAGTCCTCTGACAAGTTATAAATTTGAGTAAAATGAATTTAATAATAGTATTCAATTTGGATAAAACTACCTCCTTTTACAAAGTGAGATGTCAAGAAACAACAATTTTGTGATGACACTTTGACATGCAGGTATACATTGTTTTGGTTGTCGCCAAAAATGATTAAATCGCGACGGTCACCAACGTCGCCATGACACGACGACACGCACACCAGTGCAAGTGTGCGTATATGCCTAAAACATATATCTAGGTACAGCGTCCCTTTATAACCTTGGATGGATGAAAGTCGTAGAGAGAGTATTGCCAACAACCTATCAAAAAGGGTTTCGTTCTTCTTGGTATTCGCTGTATATTGTCGTGTCTTCGTTGTCCTGCCAGTCTCGGCTTTTACTCGTGTCCGTAACAAACAACAACTTTTGAAAGTCACAGTCTAGCTTTGTGTCCACCTTGACTTTTTGGACATTATTGCATTTTGCATTGACAGTTGTACGATGACAAAAAAACGATACTGCCGGGTTGTCATGTGTACACATGTATATCCTCCTCTGCTGCTGTATCATCGGTAAAAGCTGTACTTGTCAGCAAGTACTATTTTGTGTGTAGGCAGTGTTGTTACGATGCATCAAACTTAATTATTTGTGGTTGCCACCCTACTACAAGTGACTTGAACACGTTATTATTACAAACATATAAGCTTGTAATAAGGTTTTTGTAGTAATAATGATAAACGCGTAAAAAGCAGCAAAAACCAGCACCAACAACCTAATATCTCACAGCCACAGACAGGACAAGAACGTGCGATACCGTCATCGCGCGTCGTCATCATCATTTCATTTGGCTGCGTTGGCAGTCTGACTGGCTGTTTTAGTAGTCTAGTCAAGCAAGCTATCATCGTGTATAATCGCCCAGCCAACAACTTGAGCACCACCACCTCATTCAATCATGTCCAAAAAAATTAAATGGCTTATTGGAATCGTGAACACACTGCCTCTCAAAACAGCAGTCACTCAACTCTCGCTCGTTCACGGTCTGTTTTATTATGATTCTTTGGCTATGACTCCGATACGATTAAAGTAGATGACTGGAAATTCGCAAAAAAATATGAAATTAGGCAGATTTTTAATGTAATAGAGCCCATTTACAAGATTACTACAGAGGACAAGCATAACAAAAAAACACGGTGAAAGACAACGGTGCTTTCAACATATTTGGGCATCTATTATGAATTGTGAATGAGCTTGCGATTTGGACGGACATTTTTCATTGTCAGCAACGAGCACTACCTGGGAGCCGTGCATTTCTGTCAGGTGCACATGCAAAATACTAAATACCAATAGGGGCGTTTGGCGGATTCAAAGTGAAGCTACCTACGATAAATATGACAAGGATAATTCTTCTGTACATTTTTAGCACTAGCGCAGTATCCCACATAACTAGTTGTGGACAGCCCCAACCATTAACACTTTTCGTTAATGAAATAAACATAAAGCATTCTTTATTTTCACACTACAACCTACATACTCTTCTATTGTTTTTGGCTGAATTTGCAAAAATTGAAAATAAGTGAAAAGTACATGTTTTAACGATCCACGCATTGCGCAATGTAACACACGCTGAACAACGTTACTTGATCTGGTAAAGAAAGCGTGTTTGGACATTTTCTCCGACAACGCAGCAGTAATCCCGTAATTTTAAATGTAATTGTTATTTTCCATTCTGGGGGAGAGCTATTTATAACAGCATGACCTAAGCTTGGCAGAAAAAAAATCTCTTGCTGGTTTCGTACATCTGTACTAAATAAGTGTTTTAAAGCCAAGAATGAAACGGGATAAACATTTTTGGATGCAAATTTCATAAATTGCACCTCCTGGTACTTATTTTATACCTTTTACCAAAATAAACAACGTTACATGGGGGGTTATTGGCGTTTGGCGTTGTAAGCGAGAAAAACGAAATAAGCAGAGCAACATTTTATATCACGATTGATTTTGGCGCCAATTTTTAAATTGGAAAATTGTAAACGTACGTAAAAATAATTAATACTTTTAGAATGTTTGTGTTGATGGATAGTTCGTTGCGGTAAAGCAAAGCGTTGATCGCGCCAAAATTTAAAAAGAAACGTGAAAAGTATGTTTTTGCATGAAAACATGTTGCATTAAAAGTGTCTTGACCATTTACCTGGTATTTTGTTGTTTTTAATGTTGTAGCCTGCAGATCCGGCGAGTTTCGATGCGACGACGGCAGGTTAGTTTTTGTCTTATTTATGGTTAAAGATTAATGGGATTTAGGGGAAATATATTTGTGTAGGAGTGTGTGGGTGAAATTGGTCCAAGGGGTATAAATTCAAACGTTATTTTTTTCTTGTTTAGGTGCATCCCCGACTCGTTGCGGTGCAACAGTCTTAACGATTGCAGCAGAGGTGAAGATGAACGAGGATGTAGAGGTAAGGTATATTTACTTTTGGCATATAATGAGTATAGAAGATTACATTGTTTCAAAAAAATCCGTTGGTTGGTTGGTTATCTTCATGGTGATAACTTCTTTTCATTTTCCTCTTGTCAAAATGACAGTCACCTGCAGGCCTGGTGAGTTCCAGTGTGGTGATGGATCTTGCATTCCGCAAGGTAAGCAAAATCATTCAAATAAAATGTAATAAAACCTTTTTGTATGAAGCCGTCTGTCAGCGGTGCAATTGACCAGGGATCTCTTTATTTCACAAAAAATGTTAATAATCAATCTGGTTATTGTTATTATAAACCCATGAATCATCATTTTTAATTTCTTTATTAAATCATACATCTCTGAATGAAAATTTACCTGCATTTTTCACCCTTTTATTTATGATACCTTAATTTTTTCTTTCATGTAGCATTCGTTTGCGATGGACAAAATGACTGCCCGGATAGAAGTGACGAGCATCGATGTCTGCCTCCAGGTAATAAAAAAATCAATGCTATTTTGCATTTTATTCTACCATTACATTTCAACAAAAATATCTTGCAGATTTTCTACAGATATTTTACAATAAATGTCTACCTGATGATGATGACCACTTGTCGTTCTTCGTTCTTGTGTACAAACCGCAATTTTCTTTGCCATACATATATTCTATAAGATCTCCAATTTATAATTTTTTATCATCCTGTCTTCACAATAAAATATGGTTTTATAATTTCATATTCTTATTGATTATCTCCGCGTACCTCTATCGTACATACACACCTGGTTCCACTTGTAAACTACACATTTCCGAAACAGGTAATATTATCATCGTCTGTGCTTCCTCCAACCAACACTGCACTCTTTCACTCGCTGACATATGTGCATGTGGGGAGTTGTGTAGGGAGGATTTTTTGCAAAACCTGTAATTACGGAGCTACATTTCATTTATAATGAATTTACCACTATGGATTATCCTCTCTGATTGTGAGTGATTTTTGTAGTGTGTTGTTGTTTCATTTTTTGTTGCTGACATAACATATTTCTTCCTTCATCGTCATCGTTGTCCTTATAACAACTACATACACAGCTATCGTCAGTACAAATGAAAATATCTCCCATATAAATTCATTAATTCGTAATTAGGACTAATCAATAGCTCCCGGTTGTATAACAACTCACACTCAACAGTCAGTCAAGCAGAGAACATGAAAATAATATGATTTAATTCGTTCCAGCCAGTAGCCGATAAAGCATTTTTTGGTGTCTTCACCACAAGGTAGACGATAGGCCATAGTATCTAAAGTCATTTAAACGAAAATATTCCGTAAACGCTGCACGACAGTAACCATAACGAAATGCTAAGAAGACAAGCCACATCTTTACTATTGTATGCCCTGTTAAATAATTCATTTAACAGCGCAGCAATTCAATTCACCATTAAAATTCATACGCGTATAATCTGGCAGCAAAATAATTTGGACAGGCAACCAGATAGTTTTTAAACATAATTTTTTATGTTTACATATTTTATATCTACCTAATGTGTTATGTTATTATCCGTACTTGAACATGAAGATGGAGAGGACGGCCACTTTTTTAACTTTGGAGATTTTTTATGGCTGAAAAAGTATATTAAGAACATATCACTAGTATATTGTCAGGTGTCTGGCCCTGGTCCCATTTTTTATTTCCATGTGATTACCAGTCTCACGTAATGATCTCACGTTCGAGTGAGATTGGGAGAAACAATGAAATAATACAACGAAAATTGCATGGTTATTATTACGAATTTGCAAAAATGTTTTTGAAAATAGTATGAGGTGCGCAAATCTCTACGCTTGACCTGTTCTTGAACAGACACCACCAACACAGATATTAAGAAATTATAAGCTGACAATAAAAACGCTGTTAATCCCTGAAACGAAAGGCTGAAAAAGATGATACTTTTCGTCATCCTCTCTGCAGAAAAGGAAATAACGCTGCGTGTACAGATAATATCCCTTTATGGAAATTAAAATCGCACTGTAAAAAATAATTTTATTACTTGCACACATGCTGCTACAGGATGTTAAAATGTCAGTCAACACGGTCATTCAAGTTAGGTTGATGTTTTGGTAGAATGCATATTTAATCATTACGATAGAGCGGCCCCCTTGAGAAGACGGTTTTGAAAGACATTAATTTACTGGCATGTGTAATTTTGCTAATCTTAGAACACGTTCGTATTATGTCATATTTGGGAAAGATTAAGTCACAAAAACAAAAATAAAGAAAGTTGTTCTCTTTTGGTGGATGATTAACACTGTTAACTAAAAACAAAAGAAATTACATATCAGGAAAAACGTCATGTTTTACTTTGTACCAACATTTTAATCTCTGCACTCTTGTTATACAATGCCGTTGTGGCCATTGATGGTGTCATTTATCTTTTTATCTCATTTTCTTTGTGCCTCTTCTGTTTTTACAGAGCCGGCCTGTAGAGAAAACCAGTTTACTTGTCATGCAGGAGGATGCGTGGGTAAGTCCTTCATATTTTTGCAGATGCGAATAAAATATGACTCTTTGTACATTTTACACATCAATAAAGCGCAGCCGTTTGTCCTCGAATTTTTGTCAAATATTGGAAATTCTTTAGAGACTTGAGAATATTTTCTTCACATTTTCCACATAATATTTTTTATTGTCTCACATACAGATATTCGAGCTCGCTGTGATAATTCACTGGACTGTCAGGTAATTTTTTTATTTCTATACTTCTACTTTATGCACCTATTGACTTACATTTTCCGCTACAATCCTATTGAATTTCGTAAGTTAAGAACCCCACACTCTGACGGAATTAGATAGCTGGTAGGAGGCTTGAATAGGCTTGCACATTATATGGGGTTGAGTTGAGTTATGGCGTTTGTGCCAAAAAACGCAGAAAATGATTACTTTTATATGCACTCTCTTCACCTCTGCATATATAAATACCTACCTACCTACCTGTTTCGCTGTTTTGTTGAACGACCTTAAAATGTATAATCACAGTTATACCATGAAGATGCTCCAGTCCTCAAAAGAGTTGTCCGCGAACATGCACACAATTTGCTCACGATACTACAGCTCGTAGATAATAAAAGCCAAGCCCTTTCTGTTTTGATCATAAAAAGCAAAATATACGTTAATAATATAATAAAATATATAATATAATATATAACTAATATAATAAAAAATATCTTTCTGTTTTGTATGCAGGATGGGAGCGATGAGCTGAACTGCAACCGAAGTAAGTTGAAAAATTGCTTTTAGCTGCATGCCCCCATTCACGAAAAGAAATGAACATGTATATAAAAAGCATAAATAACTTTAGCGTTATTGATACCGCTGATGAAGAGGCAATAAATGCAAATAGTAATACAATGGCTGGATGAAGACACCAACTGACATTGGGGGTGTCCTGGAACAAATTTTATTACAATGTGAAGATTGTTTCTATGCAAAGACGTAAAATAAGCAGGAATTTTGGCTTTAGCTATAAAACCTTCTAGTGGAGCACCCTTTTTTGTGTATTTTTGTGGGTGTGAGGAGGAAAAACAAGTAGAATGATGTGTTTCAACATTTTCTTCATTCATGGCATCACCTCCCTCATAATTAGTAGAAATATGCCGTGTGTGTACTTCGTCACAAATTAAATTCTTATTATTATGATTATGTTAATGATTATATTACAGCGACGGTAAAACCTCCATCTGCCTGCCGCCCTGGTGAGTTTGCTTGCAGAAGCAGGGATCAATGTGTGCCCTCCTCGGCTGTGTGTAACGGTAAGACACAAAGAAGAAAAAACAAATCAGTGCAAAATTATGTTGTATGTAACGTCAACAAATCATTTATCATGTTACTATGCATACGTACAAGGAAACTGGGGAAAATGAAAGAATGAATGAAGTGCATATAGATATTATGTTGGTCTGTTGACGAATTAGTTATACACTTCACCATGTGTGGTCTCTCTCGGTTTCCCTCTGTATCAATTGCAACTTTTCTCATAAACAACTTAATTTTACTTGTAAAATTGCAATGTTCATGACAACAATATTTCATGGTCATAATAAGCATTTTGCTAATAAATTGTCGGGAGCATGTGTGTCTCATTTCTTATTTCATATTTTTACAGGCGTGTACGATTGTAATGACTTCAGCGATGAGGATGACCATTGCAGATGTAAGTTGTACCACTTGTACTAGTTGGATGCAGACATTTGCAGTTAGTCTGGGATGCAAAAGATTTAGCCTATAAGCAATAAATTGAATGTATGTCCTTTTTTGTGTTTCACCCAGCTGATCCTAGACATGGCCTAAATCTGAGAACTTATCCAGCGGAACAAACTATTAAACAAGGTAACCTTATACCCAGTTACGTATGTTCCAAGTTTTCATGTTTTCTTACTTTTAAAATGGAAAAAACCTGCATATTTTGTTTTTACGCGTTTTTTACACCGGTTTGTAAAGTGATTTTTTACTGGCATGATTTTTTGAAATATTGAAACCCTGCGTTGTTTAGTCTATGAATATGCATATTTTAATGCAATGCAAAATCCTTAATTTCCCTAGTGAAAAGTATGTCAATCACTAAAGAAGATGAATAGCAAGATGTTAAAGTGGTAACCGTGGAAATTTTTAATAGAAATTGTAGCGATGAGGGAAACTTTTTATCTCCCCGCTGTAGGAAGTAATAATAACTCGTAACTTCTAGTATGCATTTTGCTTGTTACAAGATTTTTTCTCAACCTCTTGAAGCCCAGTCCTCGGCAAAAAAACTTTAATTATCTTGCACTGGTAGGATTCGTAAGATATTATAAATTTAATTGTTATAGGTGTCTACGCGTGATTATGGTTACACCTATAAAAACTATATGTATATCTAACTAAAACTACATTTTTGAATGGGGTGCCAGTAGGTCAAAGCAATTTTTGGTAATTTAATTTTTTAAAGGACGGTTTTGTTGTCGACACCTACAACAGGCGAAACGTTAATATTTTCTTATTGAAAAATGTTAGTATGATATGTTACCCACGTAGGACATTTTGGCATGCAAAACTTTTGTACTTATGGATTTTTTTAAAAGACGAGTTGAAATATTGCATTTTGTGATGGTAGTCTTCTGATGTAGTGATTGCACCTTAGTTATTTTTTTGAAAACTAATATCTTATTTTGTGCCTATATTACCGATTATAAAAATCCATATGAAATTGATGCTCTATCTCTGATGATGTCTGATGATGATCGACTTTAATGTTTTTTCTCTTTGTCTCTCTTTCTATCTGTCATCTCTGCCTGCTGTGCTGATGCGCTTTTGTGCTCACTCTCTACTGTACTGTCTCTCTGCGTGTGCCTTTCACACAAAAAAATCTTTCTCAAAACAAAAAAACACTCAAACTTTTAACGCATTCATCCCTTTTCTTCTGTTGATGAATGACAATATCTCTGAATGATACGGTATGGTGCATATGTGTGTCTATGCAATAATATTCAGACCTGGAGGGTAAGATATGAAGCATGTCACTACGATGAATGCTTTTCTCTCTTTCTCATTTATTGATCCGATTTTACTTTTTTCGATGATTTTTCATGATTTTGATGTTTTCAAAGTTTTTGAGTGAAAACAGTTTACGTGATTTTTCTTTTTGTTTCACGGAACGTTTACTTCTTGGTTGAGAATTTGCTTTAACGGGAATCAATACTTTTACCACACAGGCAATCTAGAGTTTCCGTCTATTTGAGAGTGGATTCTTGTAAGTGAAAATATTTAGTGTTACGATGACATCATAATATTATTGGTGATGATAAAATTTGAGTACAGCAGTACAATAGAATGTCACATTCCAAAAAAAGAAGTTTTGGCAAAACAAGTAGTTTGAAAGTGAATGAGGCATGAAACAATTGTTCAAAACGGGGTTGTTCATAGAAACCATTGCTGCAAATCATCAAGATTTTGCTTTAAGTCGTGACATACAACTACTTCTTGCATATTGTATTCATCAAAGTGAAAGCTTTTAAATTTAACACATGAACGTTTCCCATGTAAATTCTTTTCCCCCTATTCATCTATGTTATTGTTAGTAGAAGCAAGTATGTACGTATGAATAGTTGTTTAAAATGGTTTGGTGTTATACAATTTTCCTTCAAATTCCTTCCTCTAAACAAGCTGCTGGAAATTCGTTATGGAGCCCGTCAATTTTGTCGCATTATGACTTTGTTGCCAATGCTGAGTGGCAGTCTGGGCTTTTTACCCCAGTTGATGCACTCACTTATGCGACCACAGATACTGGTACTAGACTGACACGAGATATCATATTAGAATTGTACAAGTAAAACATTCTTTATTCATGAGCAAATTGTTCCTTTATTTCAGTTTTAATTTTCTTCGTCATTTCTTGTTTTGTTTTACAATTTTGGCAACTACTTCCTTCGTTTTTAGTAGCAATTCAAGCGTAAATGAAATCTGAAATGTGAAATATTACTGCACGAATTATAAAATAAATATTTATCACCGTTGAAGTTATGCTCATTAGTTTACTTTATGCTGCATGAGTTCTCGAAATGAGTTATTGCATGCGTTCTATTTTTTCTTCTCTGTGGGTTTATTCATCCATAAATATTCTCTAAAAACTAAAGTGGCGTTTTAAAAAATTTGCACAGATGAGCCCCCACCAACACGGCCTCCTTCAGCTTGTGGTGTCAACCAGGCCACTTGCGCATCCGGAGAATGTATCAGCAAAAGCATGGTATGTTTTTTTCTTTTAAGTGCCAAATCATGGAACATCCGCAAAACTAAGTAATAATATACCACCTTTCACTTTCTGCTGTTTCTGCCTGGCAATGAGTGAGCCAGAAAGGAGCAAACATGTTTTATGAGTATTTTTCAAATTATTACCCATATAACATTTTAAATTTTTTCACTCATTCTTTTCCATTCAACTGTCAAAAGTTATGTTTTCAAATAGTTTTTCATCGAAATTCTTGCTGTTATTTTATCATAACGATCGTTCATGTTAATTTTTATTTGCATAAAATTCACAATTTTATTTTTACTGGAACATGTTGTAAAATCGTAAAAATAGTGCAATATGGATTCTACTTACGTACAGTATTAAACATTGCTCCGTACGTGCTATCGTCGTTCAAATGCAATTTTTTAAACGGCTGTTGCATTTTAACGTTTGCACATTTGTGCTCCTCCTAGACAAGCTAATGGCGGTGATTGCATCCTATTTTGATTTTATTGCGTTTTTCTTACCTTTTTAAAATGTGTACGTAGGTCTGTGACGGGGATCTGGATTGTGCCGATGGCTCTGATGAAACAAGGTAAATCAATAACTTACCTCTCACCATTATTATTTCACTCTTTACGTACCCCAGAAACTAAAAAATTCAAAGTAATTTTTCCATGTATAATAAATTGCGAAAACATTTGTGAAGGGAAAAAAGTAATTTTTAGATTTGTTTAACATTAAACAAATAAAAAATAAATTCCAAAAAGTATCTCCCGAGTCTGTACTCATGTTTTCCTACACTTATACTAAAGAGGCAATAAAAATTTGCCGTGCAGAATGATTAGTGATGCCACCGCTGATGAAAAGCAGACGGATCTCGAGTGTGTTTTTTATACAAAATGTGAAAGTGCACACAAGTTGCAGTTGAGGATTTTTTTTCTTTGAGTGTCGGGAAATCATTTATGCTGATTGAAATTTCAAGAAAAGCAAATTTAGCAGAATTCTGAAAGCATTAATTAAATGCGTTCCGACCTTTACAAATGCCGACATTCTGTCTACTTGTCAGGGTGGGTGGTAGAAATGTGCCGGTAGTTGGTGGCAGTGCGGTGTGCGATGTGATATGCCAGCTGCATACCGCATATATACATTACCTCGCCAAATAATCCTTTCGTCAAGAAGAGACACACAGGCTTCAAGAGAGTGGAAAAGTGGTAAAAAGTTGTGTGCGTGAGTGTGCAGTAGTAATAATAATGTTTTTTGCTGAGTGAGTGATTTTTAATGGATTTTAGGTGTCGAGGAAGGGAAGGTTGCGAGCCCAATGAATTCCAATGTGGTAATAAACGCTGCGTTCCAAAGTAAGTATGAACGACAAAAGAAAAACCTATCATCATCCCCTGTAGTTATTTTCATTCCAAATTGTGTTTTTGGCACACTTGCATGTCTCCACCTTTACACAAAGTGCTTGCACACCAACTTTTTTGTGAAAGAGGGTGTGAACGTGCACAAGTTTATCTCACGCTTATACAAGGAAGGTTCTTAAAATTGTACACACAACAAGCTTTTTTTATTTCAAAAGCGTAATATCAATTTCATGAGTATTTTAAGAGAAACTGCATCGGTGAAAGTAGGCACTCATGCATTTATTATGTTGTATCGTATCATTTTTGTGAACTTTTCCCATCTGAGCTTAGTTGTTATTTTGACATATACAAGTATGCTTAATGAGATACAAAACGGTATTTTTACTTTGATAACTATAACAACAAAAGGCAATGGAGATGTGACTCTGACGACGACTGCGGAGATTCCACAGATGAAATGTCTTGCACTGCCCCACCACCCGGTTCACCATGTCAGTTTAATGAGTTTAGATGTTCCTCGGGTGACCGATGTATTCCTAAAGGCAAGTAAAGAACAAGAACTCTTTTGAATGGCTACTGTTGTTATTAACACCAGTATCTCCACTGCTTGTCTATATTTTTGACAACTTATTAACTTGATGTTGCCACTCATTTTGCCATAAAAAATATTATGAGTCGAATGATGAGCTAAATTGGATAAAAACGGAATAAAATGAGCAAATGGATAATAATGATTGAAGCTACCAGCTACTGTTACCGTTAAACAGACTATGAAGTAACCAGTTTCATTGTTTTATTCTCCCCGTAGCATTCCACTGTGACAAAGAACTGGACTGTCCTGACAGGTTAATTGCTACTTTACATACCTACCATATACAATGTTATGTGCTCATTTTAATTTTTAACGTTTCAATTTGACCGATATGTAACTTGTATCTTTTGTTTGCATCATTTGTTACCAGGTCTGATGAACTCGGTTGCTGTAAGTTTTCTCCTACACGATTAAATAAATGTTCGTTTTATTTTGGTACGCATAAATTTTCACCGTGATTTTTTGTCTTGATTGTGTTCATGATGTTTAGCCGCCCCCGTCATTCAGCGTCCACCCCCACCCATTGTAAACATTGAAATTGGCTATACATTTAACATTTCTTGCCAAGCTGTTGGTACACCAACACCGGAAGTTGTTTGGCGTCTCAACTGGGGCCACATTCCAGACAAATGTGTAACAACAAGTTCCAATGGCGTTGGTTTTCTCACCTGTCACAATATTCAAGTTGTCGATCAAGGAGCGTACAGTTGTGAAGCCATTAACACACTGGGCAGTACCTTTGCCATTCCCGACTGCATTTTGGTGGTAAAACCCGCTCCAGGCTTGTGCTCCACAGGATACTTTAATGAGTTGGCAACAACATCAAGAGAGTGCTTGCCTTGCTTCTGTGGAGGTCAAACAAGTCAGTGTGGCAGCTCTAGTTTGTATTTGTCTCAGGTAAAAGATTTTTTAAATAACAAGTGGGAGGAATCGGAGGTTTTTGAAGCTCTATTCCTTCTAATTATATATAAAGTCCCACTCAAAGAATGTCTTTATTATGTTTTCCATTTTCAGCTACCTTCCCCCGACGGCAGCTACCGATTGATTGGGGTATCAATGAACGTTCTTGGTGGCACAGTAGAAATTCAGGACAGACGTTATTCGATTCCCACCTCTGCCGTACGAGTTTTACCCAATGGTGGTGCACAAGTACAGATCTCAAGTGTCCGAACTTTGGCCATCCCATCTGATGTCATTCCTTATTTTGCACTGCCAAATTCACACGGTGGCAACCTTCTTAGGAGTTACGGTGGTCATTTACGGTACTCACTCCGGTATCGTGGATCAGGACGAACTTTGACAGCACCTGATCTTATAATACACGTAAAAACTGCAGCTTAATAAAAACAGTAAAATGTTGAAAGATTTGTTTGATTCTAAAAAATGTTTGATAACGCTGTAGGGTAATGGGCTTTCCCTACTTCACATGGGCAAAGAAAGTTGGTCACCCAACCGGGAGCATACAATTTCTGTCAGATTATGGGTTGGCGAGTGGTTCAAGAGAGTAGCCGGAAGGCCAGGTGGTGATCAGCCAGCCGAAGGAATAGAACCAGCTTCCAGAGAAGAAATTCTTATGGTGCTCAGCAATGTAGAGTATCTACTAATCAGGTAACAAGCGTCATGTCGCGTTTTATTGTCTAACAAACAAGTTGTCTTCTCACCTTTTATATTTGATTTTTAAAAAAGGGCGACAAAAAATTACGACGTTGAATGATGTTTTTACATTTACAGAGCTCAATATGATCAAGGTAGCAGTCTTGACACGACTGTTTCTTCAATGCGTTTGGATACCGCTGTGCCCGTAAACACTGGCCAAGGACAAGCCGTCTTCGTTGAGGAGTGTAGGTGTCCTCAGGGCTATGCAGGTCTTAGCTGTGAGGATTGCGCACCTGGTTATGAAAGACGTCAACAAGGTGAATTTAATTAACTGTACATGTCATGTTTTATTGCTTTAATAAAATCAGTAGTGGCCCTGTAAACACTAAGCATAAAATGCATGTTCATCAATGCCGGCTCGAAAATAAAGTTGCCCATATGGTAACGTTTTATCTTAATTGGAATTTATTTTCGCAGGGCCTTGGCTTGGAATTTGTGTTAAAACTACTCCAAAGTTGGACTGTCGACCTGGTGAATACCTTGACTTTCAACAGTGTTTACCTTGCCCGTGTCCCAGTCCGGATAGAAGATTTGGTAATACCTGCTACAAGGATGTGGATTCCGGAATTACTTGCGAGTGTTTGCCAGGACACACTGGAAGAAATTGTGACAATTGTGCACCAGGCTACGAAAAGAGTCGGGACTATCCATTTGCTTGTCGACCAGTTTGTAAGTTTGAAACGCTTAGTAACTCTATTTCCTTAAATTGTAATGTGCTCTAAATATTTTAATGCTATTTTTTTAAAGCGTCCTCATGTGACGTTGAAGGCAGCTTATCACCAGTAGCGGACCCGTCTGGAAGATGTATTTGCAAGGTAATTGTTCGTGATGTATCATTTTTTAAAGGGGCAATTACTAACAAGTTAACATTTTGACTCTAAATAAATTATTGTGTGAAGAAAAAATGATTTTTGTGTAAAAATGTGGTTTTTTCTTGCTAACTCTGCTACTGTCTCTGCTTTGGAACTGTGTGTGTGTGCCTGCACATAAAAATATATTTTGGTAAATCTGAAATCATACAATTTTTCTGGAGATAATATTGAGATGATTTTTGCCTTACCGAATTTTGTTATGGCTCTTCTGATTTGTAGATTAAGTAAAAAACGAAAAATTTTCAGTTGATTTTTGCTTTGACTGACAGCCGTCATAAACCAAGCGATTTACATGATGTTTTTTTATCCAAACATTTGTAGCAACACGCGTCCGGTTCTTCTTGTTCTGAATGTCAGCCCAACACTTTCTTCTTAAGTTCTAAAAACGAGCATGGATGCATCAGTTGCTTTTGCATGGGCGTCACCCCCACATGTAGTAGCAGTAATTGGTACCGCTCTCAGGAATCAGCCGTTTTTGTCAATAACGGACTGGGCTTTACCCTCGTAGACGAAACGCAAGGAGACGAAATAAAGGATGGCTTCATTTTCGAGACAAATTCAAGAGAGATTGGGTTTAGGGAGTTTAGCCGATATTCACCTGGCACATACTATTGGCAATTGCCATATAACTTTTTGGGAGATAAGGTCACAGCGTACGGTGGTTATTTGAACTACACTGTGCGATATGTACCCCAACCAGGAGGACAGAGTAGCCCGAACAATGCAGCAGATGTAGAAATAAATGGAAACGATATAAGGTTACTGTATTTCCGGAAATTGAGTTTATCGCCGAACAGGCAAGAAACGATATCAGTGCCGTTGCTAGAGCAATATTGGCAGAGGCAAGATGGTCAGACGGCGAACAGAGAGCACTTATTAATGGCACTTGCTAATTTGGATGCGTTGTTGATCAAAGCAACATACACGACCAGTACCAGAGAAGCTTTGTAAGTTAACGAAACATTACATATATTTATC
>JAHZNE010001831.1:0-20989 GCA_027744055.1 Callyntrura sp. NNG-2020
ACCTTAGTTATTTATAAGTAAATAACCCTACATTGCTCATTATTAGATAATTATAATTTAAAAGACAAACTCAATTATGACTTTCATACTTTCTGAAAGTAGGCTTTGTTGGAAAACATATAAGGCTTCATGTAATTTATTATTTATGCGGAAATAAATAAATCTGTATCTGTATATGTTCATGTGCAGCAAAGGGGCAATCATTTTAAGATTCAACAATTAATCCTGCTCACCGCCCACAATGTGCAATTAGCATGTATTCTATACACTATGAGTTATGATCGATGCGTCATATATACTATATAGCTCAGCCTATAAAACTTGATAAATTTCTTGTTCGTGCATCACGGTGGACACCCATTTGTCAAGATAATTTAATTTGAATTTATGATTTGAGTGTTGACTCCTTTTACTTATTTGCCAACGCGAGAGTAGAAGCATTTCATAAATAACGGCTGTCTTGGAGAAGAGCAGTACAATTGGGGAACATTCACAAAAAAACATCACACACATGCTACATGGAGATATCCACATGGAGTATATTAAAGCGTTACATTATTTGAATGTCTGTAAAAGGAAGAACCCAGTACATTATTAGACATTATTAAAATTTTCAAAATATTTGGAACAACAAAATACCCGACACATCATTGTTGTTTTGTTATCATAAATAAGTAAAAGGTCAACATTCGAGTTTTTGCATGACCTAATGTGTGAACGGTCCCCTACACCATTCTAAGATTTGCTCGCCCTGCTTTGCTTATCCAACGACTAACGACCTTACACGTCTTTTGTTCCGCGGCCCCATGACGTACCGGGGTGGGGCCCTGTTGTATGACTCTCTAATGCGAATACGCACTGTGACTCTATGATATTTGGCACCTATAGACGTCAATCTACACATTCCTTTCTTCACAAAGAGACTTCCGTACAACAACGCAAGGGCACTGTCTAGGTGTGTATGTATTCTATCGCTATACGCACAGCAGCCCAGTCAAGCTTTCCATGTTCAATGCGAAATACTTTTGTGTACATAAATATATTTCATTAATAATCGCCCATACGAGGAAAACATAAGAAAAGAGGAAGGTAAAAACCTTGCACCCGTAGCAATATGGCAATATGCCGCATTCCCACAAGTTCTAGGGGAAACGTGTTTATTAATCTGTCCTACAAACAATAAAATTATACACGCATCAACGCAGCATGCGTAAGGTACACGGCAAATCAATCTACTCTTTAAAACAGGAAAGTTTTCCTTCTCTCTCAGGTCTACAATGTCAAGTGTAGCTGTAATGTGTCCGTTGACTCAAATTCTTCTTCGCCTTCTTCAATTTGCCAGCATAGGAGTAACTCTTACAGAAAAATGTGAAAGGCTCCCTGATACTGACCGTATAATCTTGGAATAATCAGGACACTAGAAGCAGTAATTTTGCAATAGGGGTTACAGAGAGTGCAACATCATCATCCGTCAGAAGAACCTTCATCATCGTCGGCAGGCCTACATATTTACATGCATACATTATCAATATCATTATCATCATCATCAGCTATCCTACCAGGGGTTTTTATTGCATGTTTTTTCTTAACACGAAATACAACAATAAAACTGCAGTTTAGCAATTCAACTCCCAGGAGGAGTCAAAAAGCTATGACATATTATATCCAGATCATAAACAAAAGACCCCTTCTCTCCCTCTCTACTGTAAACTATTAGGAGGTAGAAAACCAAATAGAATAAATAATATCGATACTATTTATGACAATTTACTTTTATGTTGAAGCGAAATGCTGTTTGCAAAGTCTAAGAATAAGGTGAGGTCCGAACAGCGTCAAAGAAGTTTTTTTTATCTACTCCTCACTTCATCAAACTATACTACGAACTTGCTACACGTTGAGAACGACGGTCCAAATGTTGAAAAAATCGTAATCTACACAGCGTAATCTTTTAGAGCGGTGCAGCAGCAGCAACTTTGGGAATTTTTTGAGAGTATAAAAGTAGCAGAAGAAAAATACAAGTTATTGTGTGTACCCACTTTTTGCCATTATTTTTTACTACCATGCATATATATACCCGGCATACCAAATACCAACGCTCTCTGCTGTGGTACCTATATTACCTGAAACTTTTAGTCGATGCACTGCACTCATAAAATATGTATATCTTTTGCAAGTACACCAACATATTTTTGCAATACTCATTGTCAGTTTGACACTTCTATTCTTTCTACCCATTCATGTTTTACCATTTTGATTCATGATTCTCATTCCCCATGATTTTACTTGCTGTAGGCTCTCTCTGGGCATGTATTACTCTGTAGTCAGTTCAATCCTCCTTTTTGGGCATTGTACGTTGTACGAAGTGCTTACATACATGAGGTAGTTCACGAGATACCAGAAAGGACATTTAACTAAAACACACAGACAAAAACTAATAAATAAACGGAATATTACGTAGTTTACTGTTTACTTTTAAGGACAAATTTTAATTTCATTTCCGATTCAAGGTCAGGTCATGCTTTTTAAAAACCTTACTGGCCCTGTAAAATGCAATGTATAGTATTTACTGTAGAACAAACAATACATTGTCGTCGTTATGTAGTTCATAAACATGGTTATATCGTGTAAAAGTAAAAGAGATATGCTTAATTTCATTTTTATTGTGCATGCTACAAGAATAGAAACATAAAATTTTATAGATCAAATTACTATAACGCTGCCAGTCGAATTACAATGTTTAAATTCGTCAGATATACACTTTCTTTGCTTGCTTATTACACTTTTTTGTTTTAAGCTTTTTAACAATCGCTTAATTTTTTCCAGTTCGTGATGGAGTGCCTCGTATGCATTACCAAGCTGTTAAACAGAGGCATTATCGAGAAACCTGTGTTGCTGGTAAGCATATTTTATTCATGAGGAGACATGCGCCTAAAACATGCTACATGCTTAAAAAGTACGAGTACGACGGTAAATATTTATTATACAGTATCTTTAATATTAAAAGAAGTTTGTCTAAGGAGAATTGTAACGATGAGACGATGATGGTTCAGAGTAGATAGGCATACATACTACTTTTCAGATCACCGTAGCACATACGACCTGTTTGCAACAACTTTTTGCCTGTCTCTGAATTGAATTAATCCTGCTGTAACGATCATCATCATGACGACGATGATCATGATCACTGACATCATTGTGGCGTACAAACAAAATATACCACCATAACAACACTAGAGCATCTTTGCAGACACCGCAGCACTCTTCTTTCTTCTCCTTTCTCAACTACATAATGTGCATATCATGGTCCTTTCATTGTCTTTGTACACGGTGGTGGTATCATTGTTACATGCTGCGCACCTCCGCCACACAAACAATGCTTAAAAATATTTATGTGTGTTACAATGCATTATTGCGGAAAAATTGCAACGAACACAAGTTTCAAACTTGGGGAAAATGCCTAATCAAATAGCTGATGTAGGTATGTATGTACAGACATACTACTAACTATCAGCAATTGCTATGTTCAGTGTTCAGCATTCTCCCACAAATTATTTCTAGTCTTCTAGTCTTAAGAGGACACTCCGCGTTTTTATTTCGGTAAATTTGAAAATAAGAAAAATCTCATCTGGGTGATCTGATAGAACCCCTGATGAGCTACATAGGTGTTTAATGGGTAGTGCTAATTGATATTATTGTTGAGAATATCAGTATAAAAACCACTTTATAAAAGACGGATAACGGCAATTTTTTTGATATTTTGGGAAACGACCCTATTATTTTACGGCGTAACGAAATAAATAGTACATTTGTAGAAGATTTATGATGAATCTGATAGTTTTCCTGCTCATCGAACCATTATATATGACAGAATGCTTGGTAATATGTACTTTAGAAATTTGAACCCATCATGTTTTAAACTTGAAGTTTTTGTGGATGTCGACCAAGTATAATTAGCATAAAGAAAATGGCTGTTTATCATTGTTACCATTTTTACGGAAACGGAATAATCGAGCGCCCACAAGTAACATTAAAAATACACCTTCAGAGATGAGCAATATTAAAATGGGGTTAAATGCTTCAAAATATTTAAAGGTTTTATCATTTCATTGAACCAGTAAAATGTCCGTAACAAAATCATGTATGGGACCATTTTAAGATATTCAGTCAAAGATAGCATGGAATGTCGTAGCGTCCCTTTTTGCATTGATAAACTTTTCCTATTAATTATCCAGTTTTTTTTGGGCAATTTTTATATGTGCAGCTACAAGGTATTTGACTGCTCGAGTAATGAAGAAAACTTGCAAATAAGAGTACATGTAAAAATATACGTATAACTGTAATTTTCAGAAATACATACATATGCATTCGTGAAATTGCCTCTGGACCCTCTTAAATCTCTATAAAAAACAAAGAACAGCAAAATATATTTTGACGAAGATCTCTGCTTGATTGAAATAAATCTATCTACACTGTACATATTCTATCATCTATAATGTGTATAAATCGGTATGTTGGTGCTCAAGTCAGAAACAGACGTTGTGAGCAGTGTCAGATATTTTCAGAGTACTAAACTTAACAGTGAGTCCATGTTTTGCATTTGCGCAAGTTTACTTGCGTGCTATTACAATGAGCTTTCAAGTAATATTGTTTGTTGTTGCCTAAATAGACCACTATGCAATGTTTGCTGTACGCATTATTACACACAGGTGTAAGATTGTCCCGTAGTAAAAAAGAAAAGCTACCACAAAGAATTGATACAGAGAGAGAGAGAGATGGATTAGATGGTCATTGGTCATGATATTACGGTGCTGTCTGTTGATAATGAAGAAACTTTAAGGTAACCAGGCAGGCCTGTGCTCGCAGATTACTGTGCGTCTAGAGGGAGAGGCAGCAAGCTGACGTACTTCTTTTACTTATTTTTATAATTTTTTTTTTAAATTAAATACATATTTTGTGTGATAATTTAACATTTTTTCTTTCCATCGCAACTGATTGGTAAATTATTAATTTGTCACTGAAAATTTAGTTGTAAGTTTAATTAGAAATGAGTGGACAGTTGTTTATTTTCGAATGAAAAACAAATTTCATAAAAATGCTAATTTTTAAAATGCTTTAATATAAGAAGTCTCTCAAACCATTAAAGGTAGTTTGTGGTTGTAAGTTGACCTATCCCTATCCCCTGTAACCCCGGGTAATTTTTTTAATGTTTAAAAAATATTGCATCAACTTAAGACAGCTTTTACGGTTCCGACCTTAAGTTTCATTGTGCCCCCTCTCCTCAGTATAAAACAAACTTAAAAAGTAACAACAAATAATATATAATGTAACAAACGTTACGAATATATATAATCTGTGTTCTTTCTCATACATTATGCTTTTCACCTTTTTAAGAAATAAAATTCCAGCTTCCTCTTACTCCATAATTGATCGTTAAGAAAAAATACAAGAATGCAAACCGTCTGTTTTTATAGTAAAGATCATCCCTATCAAGTTCAAGATGCATAAGAAGAGTAGACCAATTTTCGTTGTTGTTATTGTTGATGTTTTTACCAAGATCACCGTGCAAGACTTATTTAACATACTTTGACGCATCTGTTATCCGTTTCGTCCGTCCATCCGACTACAACCGAACTTACCTTGATGGATAAAGTATCTACTGGTCTAGACATAACCCATCGTTGGCATCGTTGTCAAAATTCTACCTTTCGAAATTTTGATAATGGGCCGGTTATCACTAGAGTCATTCAAAAAATGTGTCCTTCTCGGATAAGAAAAGAATAAGCAGATAAGACTAAGTATAAGTTTTGTTTAAAAAAAATCGTGAAACCTCTCTTATGCCTTCAACGCACTTTATTTATCCTGGGTATATATACATATAATATAAGCTTAATGCACTCCTGTGGTATTATTGGGCTTTTGCTACTTTTATAATATTACAGTTTTTTACGTTGACTTTTCTTCTCTGTGTTCGTGTTGTTGGTGCGGTAGTGGTGCTAGTACCTGTTGTACCTAACTTCATCTTCTTCGTTCGTTTTGACCATTGTCGTCTGCTGCTGTGCCTGAAGAAGAAGAAGGAGGAGAATTGTCTTGTCCTGAAATCCTGTTTTGTGTTTTTTGTGTGTTATTGGTAGTGTGACGACGATGGCCTGTTCTCTTTCTGCCTTCTCTGGCCCGATCAGGATGTGCACCAGGTTGGTTGTTGGTGCAGCAATGTAGCATTACCAGCCAAGGATGATGCTGATGATGATGATAATGCTGGTAATGATAATACATACCTATGCAGAAAGCCAGCCTCAGCCACAGTTGTGAAGTGTGAAATAATGAGAGTTTGTTG
Organism: Callyntrura sp. NNG-2020; assembly: GCA_027744055.1. Lineage (NCBI taxonomy): Eukaryota > Metazoa > Arthropoda > Collembola > Entomobryomorpha > Paronellidae > Callyntrura > Callyntrura sp. NNG-2020. Next base: position 6,335 of record JAHZNE010001831.1, read on the forward strand.
AAAATATTTGTAATACATGTATATATTTTTAAGGTCCCATGCCATATCGACGACGACGACGACGACGACGACGTAGATGTGTACGGATAAACAATAATGTGAACACAAAAATCTGCACTGGTACAATATTGAGTACAAGACTTGTGCCCAGTCTAAGTGTTTTTACTGGTGGTAATGGTGGTGATGATGGTGAGGATGGGACTAAAAGATAGGTCAACAATTTTACCCGACGACAATCATTCTTCGAAGAAGTGGCTGTTATTGCCATAGCGAGCTGAAAGATATACATTTTAGAATGGAATGCACACAAGGCAACCAAATTCATTATCTGGGAGAGTGAGTTACGGAGTTTCATGAGGTGTGTTTTGGTGTGTGTGATGTGGGAAGTGACAGGTGACATCAAGAAGTGCGCAAACTTGTAGAGGGAACTGTCTGGGAATTGTCCCGGCCAACGATGAATGGTTATTATTGTCATAAGGTAGAGGTGGATGGAGGGGGAGAGAGCCTGTTTGTACTTTTCCGATTCTTCCTGGTTTGTACAAATCGTTTATTTCCGTAATGTATCCCCGAAGGAATACAAATATTAGGGAATTATTATACCAGGAAAATATGAATGACAATATTGCATAGATTAACGCGTTGTGTGCCGATCATTTTCTCTCGGAAATAATTTACAATAGAATTTGTGAAGTGATTAAAAAGGAAAATGGGACAAAACTGGTGAAAGTTTGCTTTTGTCAACATCATTTATTGGGATGCACAATTCGCACAATTGGTCCATTCATCATTAAACAATGAAAACGAAGAATAATTTATTGTATGTTACTGTTCCCGTTCCCGCTTTAACAGTTACCCCAAAGCGTTTCATTAGCAAATCCGCAAAATTTCCAAGAAAACGACTGCAGTAATATCATCATAAGTAGAAGAGAAGAAAGAGGAAATTGCAAATTATGAAGGAACAAGGAAACATTAAAGACTAATAGTAATGTACATTAAAAGAGTTCGTAGTGATATTTATTTTCTCTATAAAACGCAAAGTGGTGATTTATTCTTGTGATGAGATCGTTACTTGTTTTTATCGCATTCGTGTGTAAACGTGTTTTATCTGGTGTATTTAATTACGAGTGTGATACGATGTAGCAGGAAACAGAGAGATAAAAACGAACAATAAGGCACACACACAGGGAACAACAAAAACGGATCAACAATAAATAAAAAAAAGTTCTTTTCCGGTGGCTGCTTCCACGTGATGATGTTATACATGCCTACAACAACCAGTGCTCGCTTTTATCCTCAATATTCTACTTTTTTATGCCCATTACCACGGTCACGATGGTTGTTTGGTGGGTGTAGAGTCTAAACGAAAACAAGAACGATAATAAGTAGGTAGTACGAGTACAAGTGGTATCGTTCCCCACGTAGTTTTCAGTGTTTGTTGTCCTTTTTGTCGGTTGGAAGAGCACAGAGAAGAGAAGTGAGAGAGAGAGAGAGAAACAAAAAAGCTGAAAAGAAGAGAAAAAGAAAAAAGGATCAATGCTAGTAGTGCAGGTACCTGGTGTTTTGGATTTCTATGGAAAAAAGAAGGGCATTCATACACGTTCACGGTACTCTCGCTAGCCTCCCATATTGGCTCGACCTGGTTGGTTGTCTACGTGGGAAAAGTACTGGAGGAACCAGTTACACGGAACCTTGAGCTTGTTATTGTGACACAACATCATTACATTACTTACTGTGAGTACGTTTACTGAAAAAATTATAAACACGAGTGTCATGATAGATTTATTTTATGGAAAATGTCAACATCATTTCCTGGGATTATGCAATGTACCGAACGTATGGGCATGAAAAATTTACAGGATTACCAAGAAGCCAATAATTAGAGAAAATTGAAATATTTAACGGAAATATTTTCTTAAAAGCGTACCTATATGTATATGTACAGAGGACCATTAGGCAACGCTTCCTGTAAACCATATGAAATTGTCTGGCAACAGGTGCAAGCAGGTGTTTTGCCGCATTAGTCGTTAAGTGATAGATCATAAAATAAGAGAAGCTGAACGCAATAACCAAAAGTGTACCTACAAACGTGAGTAATTTCAAATCGCAGGAAACTCGTTATAAGTTTGTCGGCCCATACTTTTCTTTTAACCACTTGATAAATTGAAGCAAATGCTTTTAAGGCAAGCAACCATTTTTTGTACTATATGTTGTACTGACTCCTGACATATAAATACTTCAAGGTAACAAAAAATACTCAAATCTCTAAATATTTTTAGCGAAATTCCGTTTTAAAATAAATAGGCAAAAAATGTCATTCGAAAAACAAGCTTATCTATTTTTTTTAAAAGGAGTATTAGAATATAGTAGCAACAGCGGCATACACCGGAATTGTTGTTCTCATGTGTACTCAATATGACAGTGACATGATAACAATAAATTTCTATTTAAAAGCCCACATCAAAATCAGTACTCTCTTCTTGAATTTGTGAGAACACTGTAAACCTCAAAAACTTAAATTGGATGGATTGGACTTTTTAACGTTATTCGCCGTCTCCCAACCCTAGAAGAAATTCAATTGAATTTTGCAATTCAACAGTTTTACCTAAAAGAATTTGTAATGGTTTACAATACTGCAGGATGTTAAAGTAATCCCATAAACACAAACACACATTATCGTTTTTGGCAAAGTGCACCCTAACCTACAGCAGGTTTCATTTCACGTCATTTTGCTTATTAAAAGTTGCGTTTTAAATTAAAGTTACATACTTGTCGAAAGTCTCCATAAAATAAATTAATTTATCTAAAGTAGCCATGAGATTGTGTAGGAGGGCGGCATATGCAAATGGCATGATCATTTTTATCGGTGGTGCTCAGTACACATTTGTAGTAGGAAAACTCATAAAACAAATTTACTTTTTAAAACTCATCTGTCTTTGAAGCGCAATCTGTTCAAGGGAGCCAAACTACGTATATACCTACTCTCATCCCATTATTGCTAAAATAGCAAATTTAGTTGGGAAGCAGATAGACGTAAAGCCGAATTTGTTTTAATTAAAGTTAAAGGTGCTGTCCATCATCAACACTTATATAGGTAGGCATTGTTGGACTCGACTTCAATGAGATTAAGTGAGATTGCTATTGTAATTTTGCAATAAGGAAATTCACTTTATAGAGTCGGCGTGTGCGAATTGGTTTGGTCTTTGTTATTCACTCAAGACCAGTTAACATTTGCTCTTCTTCACATAAATCACTGGGACTGCAAATGAGAAAAAAAACCTTTATTGTGCTGGCTAGACAACAACAACACACATTCAGCTCAACCAGCCTCACAGCTTTGATGCTCACTACTACTACTCAGAGACAGTCGCTCATATTGTGAAAATAGGTTAATAGCTGCAATCAAGTGTATTGCAATTACAATCGTGAAAGTTTCATTTGCTGTTGTGATTCAAGCAGAGCAAATATGGTTATAGTAGTGCCTCAGCCAGTCTAAATGGGCAATATCCAATGGGGCAAAATTTCTCCCTCTGCAAATTTATTCCTTACCAGAAAATACAAGAATTCCCCCTGCTGCTTTGGGGTCTTCCTTCGTCATCTCCCCTTTCCCCTTCGTCGCAGATGTTCACGCAGTCTTGTACCGTTTGTGCGTATATATCATCGTATTCATAAATGCACGACTTTTCTAATTTATTCCGTTTTTACGCATGCCTTATGTGATGCTGATGGTAAAATATACGAGGGCTGAGGAGGAGATCTTTCAAAAATAAAAAACACTGCCATTTTTTAACTTGGCTATAAAAATGGGCGGTTAAAAATAGAATTTGTCCAAATGGAGTTCTAAAACTGATGATTTCTAACTGTGAACCCTGTCGTCCTGGTTGTCATAAACAACCCTTTTTCCTATTTGTTTGGGTTACTGGCACAACTCCCGTGGTACTTTCTCTTGTAGTTTTTATTAGTGTGCATGCAGCGTATACGACACTTGTTCTTTTAATAGACGAATCCAAATTGCAAACACGAGATTGAGTTTTAATTACCCCGTTTCGTTACGGTAACTTTGTCATCAATAAGCGTGTTGCATGCACACAGAGAGATAAAACCACGGCGAGAGACGAAGCACTCACGTGGGCAGAGGTTAAAAAAGAAAATGGAAAAGTTTGCTTTAATGCAAGTTCTCACAGGGAAAATATTAATTACAGTCACTGATTTACTGTTTTTTGCCACCATTTTTCATCAAACCAGAACCAGAATGCACGTAGAATTTTTTTGGAGGAAGTGAAGGTGATTAGAAGAATCACTTACTGCTGCGTTGCTAGCCAAACAAAAGTGAGCCTGTAACTTTCCTGTTGAGTAGTTTCTTGTGCCCAGCAGGCCAAGTTTAGGAAGGTGAAGGCATGAAAATGTTATGAGACGCTGTTTTATGTTTAACGGTGGTACCCAGGGGTAGAATACTTTCTGCCTTTTTGTCTCCCGACAGGCAGCTTTCCTTTTTTGTGCCAGTGGGTCATTTAGCACAGGTGTTGTAGTTTTAATGCTGTCATAAAGGTAACGCATAACCTACGGCAAGTCAGTACAACTCACAGAGATTGTAATTTTACAAAACTGTCATCATTCTTGTCATTCTGTCACCTATGATTTCAATGTGATCATTCTCTAATTTCAAATTTCCGTGTAAACATAAACTTATAGAAATCACAATTAAGAAAGCTACATTTAAGGTTTCATCTAGCATATTACCATCAGAGATGTGAAAATTATCTAAATAAAAATATTTTCATCTACAAATACACATACAATAGAGCTATCATTTTTGTTACTGTACCCATCATAATTATTCGTTATTATCAACCAAGGCTCCATTTCAACAAAATTGCAGATTCAATTTTTTCTATCCCTGACAAGTATTTGAATTTGTCGGGCTTGCAATTTTATGAAATGGTATCCCAGGAACTACGTAACGTAAAACTAGCAAGCCGAGTTGCACGTAAATATCCTTAACATCAATGAGAAATTTTCTTTCAATTTCAGCTTGTAAAATTGTTGATTTACCCCACACCGACTGAAAAATGGAGCGCCGAACGTACTTGGTTTCTTCTTCCCAACAACCTCATCAATCCCAGAATACTGGGAACTCTTCCGCCAATTCTTCTTCCCAGCAACCACAGTACCGTGTCTCAAACTCCTTCATTCCCACAACAGCCTCCCACCATGGTCACAGCCATCACAGTCATCACCATCAACAACAACAACAACAGCAGCAAATGTCCTCTTCCAGTTCCGGTCACGTTCACCCACATCATCATCCCCACAGCAATAATAACACCATGAACAAGCAACAAATTGCGAGTTATTATGGAACCATGGGTTCCACACACAGCATAGCCACTGCCGCCACACAATCCGGTATTTCGAGGATGGGTTCAGGTGCCGCTGCAGTTGTTGATCCAGCATCGTACAATCCTAATAACTACCATACTTCCCAACAACAGCAACGAACTTTAACGAAAGCGTATTCCACGTCACATTCACAACATCACTCGCAACAATCCTCCGCCACCCAACAATCGCATTATGGAGTGACTGGCCAGGCAGTAATGGGAACGAACGCAAATAACAATGTTAATAGCAATAGTTCCAATGCAAATCATCACAGCCATCATCAGAGCGCCACCCACTATGGAAATATGTGTTCATCATCCGCTTCGGAACTTTCGAACATTATGACTAACGGTGCGTCCCATGTACATGGCAACCATCATATGCTTCTTAGCTACAAAAATTCCAATGGAAATGCCATTGGCAGTAGCAATAGTGCCAGATCACAAGTTCCTGTGGGGCATCAACATCATCATCACCAGCAGCAGCAGCAACAACAACAACAACCGCAGTACGCCATTTCACCTCCAACAAGACCCGCGGATCACCATCATCCTCCACCCCCGCCACCTCCATCATCCCATCATCAGCAAAATATTTATCATCAACAAATGCAAATTCCTAATTATTTGCCACCCCAACAACCCCCACCGCCTCAACAGCCTCCCCATCAATTGACTAATGGTCATCATCATGCTAATTACAACGCAAATTCGGCTGCACCTCCTTCAGTTGCCCTCTTGGCACAAACGTATTGCTCGCCGGAAACGGATGGTCTTCCACTGACATTGGTAGAATCAATGAGAACGTTGTTTGATATCTTGGACGATAACAAACAAGGAAAAATCCGGTTGAGTGATATAGAGTCCCGGTGGGAAATTGACTCCAATGGTCAGCCAACCAATACGAATGGAAAAGGATCTGGAGCAGAGCCGTTGATTAAGATGGGTGTCCTCGGTTATCTACGTAAGGTGACTCCATCCGATGGAATGTTGACATTTGACCGGTTTTGTGCAGGTTTACGACTAGCACTACTGACAAATAATGATAATGATGAAGGAGGTTTTCTTCCTTCATCGGTGGCCGCTTTTCACAAGCACCAGCATCAAGCAAATAGTTTACAGCAACAAATTGGCCTACCGACGATACCACCCCCACCCCAACCGCATCAATTCCAACAACATCAAACATTCCAGCAGCAAGTGCGGAGCTTAGCAAACAAGTCATCATTGCCGGTGTTAGAAAACAGGAACCAAAACAACGCTACCAACTGTAGTAACGTTAACAATAGCAACAACAATGCAGTAAATAATAATAATAACAACAACAATAGTCTAATGTCGCCACCGCCGCAGAGTAATAGTAATTCCATGCAAAGAATGTCTAAAATACCAAGCTTGTCCGCAAGTCGCTTGCCCATGCCCAGTAGCAACGGCACAGGGATCGGGGGAAGCGGTAGCAACAGCTCATCCAGCATCCCAACATCACCAAAGTCCCGTATTGCAGCATTCAGCCCTCCTACTGCCCACCGGGCAAATCCTACAGGGACCAGTGGCAGTAGCAGTAGTAACAATACCAGCAGTGCGGAAAACAGCCCTGGAGGCATGAACACAGTGTCCTCCACTTATCCAGCCAAGTCTGCATTGAAAAACTCTATTTCCATGGTTTCTACAACAAGCACATCTGTCACGCACGGGGAAGTTGGGCGAGCAGAGCAAGGAACAACAACAGCCTTGGTGCATCAGCAACCCCCTCCTAATCCCAAGCCTGGAGCCTCCGGAATTCCGGCATCTGCAGTCGGAGGAACTTTAAAAAAGCAGACGTCCGCCCCAGGGCTTCATTCAAGATACCAACAAAAAAATAGTAGCATGGACGACTTAAACGGAGAATTTATTTCTGCGTCCACAAACAACAACGGCCCGGGGCATAATAATCACACCAGTGCTCACTCTGGTCATCATCATCATCAACAACAGCAACAGCACTACTCTGCCCATCGACCGGACAATCGGCCCCCTTCAGCCCCTTTGCTAGACACAGACACGGAAGAAAATGGACTTGAAAACCGGGTTCATCAAAACCACAGCCACCACAACCAACAATCCCACTTGGTGCAGCAGCAAATTGCCCAGCAACAAAGACATATATCTTCTCAACACCATCATCATCAAGATCCCTATTCAACGGGAAGGAGTAGCAAGTATCATCATCACAGTAGGGAGCGTGCCAAGAGCCAAGACAGAGAGCGTGTCGATCCTAACAAGGAGGAAGCTTCTGGAGTAAATGGGAGTGGCGGAAATAGTAAGAAAGTAAGCATCGTTACGCCCCGACATAGAACACTAAGTATGCCTCAACTACAGTTAAACAAGTTGATTAAAAGTAAATCATCATCAGCGGTGGTAAATTTTGAAGAAACGTCGTCAGGTTTTCCTGCAGACAAAATAAATGCAGGTTCCTCCGCTGCTGATAGTGGTTCCTCGGCAACTGTAGTAGCTCAATCCAATGGCCACACTCATAGTCATCAAGGTAGTCGAATTGGCATGCTGAAAGGGAATGCCTTGGGGGGCAGCAGTAGTACATCCAAACTACCAGGGGGTGGGAACAGTAAAAATACGATTGTCAACGGTGGGAGTAGTAGTAGTCTGTTGAAATATGCTCATAGTAATAGTAATAATGCCATAGGAAACTCCAATGACCCCACTACTGGTGGTAGTAATAAAGATGACATGATTAATGCTGTCCTAATGGATACTGCTTCCACGGGGTTGGAGGGAGGTATTATGAAAGGCGACAAAGACCTTCCTCCACCTCCACCTAAACCGCCTCGAAATAGTAGTAGTGGAGGGGGTGCTAGTGCACCGGTAACGATTTCTACAACCCTTATTACAAATGCGGTGATCCATCAGGAGCCGCCTCTGAGTGGCAGCAGCCAAGGAAGTGGACACACACAAACTACAGCAAGTACAATGACGTTAAGTAGTGGAGGTGCGGGAAGCACTGGGACAGGTAGCGGGGGAGGAGGGAAACTCAGTGAAATCAGAAACGCATTGCAGTCCTGGCAAAAAGGAATATTGTCCACAGACAAAAAACCGGTCGAGCCAACATTGAGTTCAATCAGTGTAGCCACAACAAACAGCTCAATAAATACGAATGTAACGTCCAAAGGTGTCAGGGATCCAGTACCCGTCACGACAACAAACAACAGCGATGCGACTATGACTAGTAACAAGAAAAATACGGAGGGGAGTACCGCAAATGATGGTAGCGCCACGGTGGCAGTAAATAATGCCAGAAATGCTGCTTCAAATCAGCAAAGCGCTGGAACTACAGGGTTAGCAAACATTTATCTTGATAAGCATTGGTGTTTAATATTTCATATCTTCATAACGGAACCCCAAAAACTGAAACTCATTTTCATGTTTTAATGAAATTTTAATTTTCTCGATTTTTTGTAGAACGGAAGTAAAATTACGGTCAGGGGGTTCCAAATCAAATGCCAAACGACGGGAGACTCCGAGAAGACACACGGTCCAAACAGGCATTGACTTTGCCACGCTGAAACGACTAAAACAATTGGAGCAAGAGAGGGACGTGCTCAAACAAGGAATGGCTTTTCTAGAAAAGGCCCAGCAGTGGTATGTCAAACAACTCGAGACAGCGGAGGAGCGAATCGGTTTACTGAGCAAAGGCGCACCCATCACCGTAATAATAATTAATTTAATAAAAAAGTTTATCATTCAGCAACAATGACATTTTTTAAATATCTGTTGTCAAATTATTTCTCCAGGATTACTGGAGCGAGTCTCACGAAGAAAGACTGAATCTCCTGGGTTGTCGGGTGTCCGAGGTGAACAGCTTGTTGTCGGCGCTCATGGATGGCTCATCCCAACTTCCGGTACACATGAATCTTCAAATTCCATCCCACTTGAGCTTAAGAACGATGACGAGACTCAAAGATCAGAACAGGCAGTTAACACAAGAAGTTAGTGACTGTAGTCACCGCATTACACAGCTGGAAACAGAAAAAGCCATGCTGCTGCGGCAACTTTTCCATCAGAAAAATAGCTCGCAGAGCGATGAAACGGTTTACATGTAATGCTGAGTGTAAATTAGTAGTTTTCCTAATTATTTTAGGTAGGCATATAAAAGTTATTTCATAAAGTTTGTACATAGATAGAAATTTTAAAGTAGCGAAAAAATAGACATGACTTTTGAAAGGTTTGTTTTCTGTTCGACGTATGCAGTATCACTGTAATTCAAGTAGGTGGATATGTTTGCTAGACATGAAGCCATTTTGAAACGACTTTTTCTTTTGTAAAATTACATTCACACCACATTTGGCTGACTACAAGAGTTACTTTTTACAAGATAGCTAATACATAAGATTATATAGTAAACTACAGTTTACGGAGTTTTTATATTATTCCATCGCAAAAACAATCTTTATGACAATATGTTAAAAGAAAACTACAAGGAAACGACAGGAAAGTGCGAGTACACAACGAGATTTTGTCGTCGATTTATTGCTCATATACATTTTTCTTGCGTCGTTTATACTCAATTAATCTCCTAACTCCTTCTTGTATAATGGAGCATGCTTATATGTGCTCCAAAGTTATGTTCAAAAGTAGTCGTCAACTTGCGACAAATTTCATACATATCCCCTACTGAAACTTTGCAGGTACGTGTGGTGTAACTGTAGTACATCAAAATAAGTACAACAAAAAACGTAAAAGAAGGTGGGTAATATTTTAAAAGAAATAAGTGTTCTAGATGTAATTCTCGCATCTTTTGTATACACACACTTCTCCTTCGATTCGATCATGTACATTTTAGTGGAAATTTTAGTGCATCTTATTTGCATTGGTCAATTATTGCTTTGGCATTATTTCCAAAGAGCGTAAAACTGCGTAGAAACTCGAATATTTATTATAAGGCGACATATGTAGTTGTGTACACGTAAAAGGACTAAGGATGTTGTTACCTCCATACAGTAAAACCTCGGTACGTTTTTTAGGTATCAATTTTTATAGGAGACGGCGAAACAGTAGGAGAGTATATGGTTTATGTGCCATTTTTGTCGCATGATCGTGCACTAAATTGTTTCTATTGACTAACAATAAATGACGACAAATTTGACCTTGCACAGCATCAATTTAAAAATACTTTGCCGTCTTGCATTCACCGGGCTTCCAATTGCATTGATAAAAAATATGAGGTTATGAGTATAGGTAAATTAACATAAAAATATTATGAATACCGGTTATCTTAGCTGGGCAGGGGCATATGACACCACCTGCCAGATGTTAGTTAGTGCAAGATGGTTTTTTCTACTGTGTGTTTACCATTACAGTTTCGTTAGTCGAAGGCTAGGTTGACCTTTCCGTTACGGAATCATATCAATGAACCATTCCATTGACCAGTATCTTGACGATTTTAGCCACACATGGGAAAAATTCTAGTACATGATCAAGACAATGCAAAATACAAGTTTAAGTTAAAGAACATGAAATCGAAATAATATTTATTTTGTACAATCATCATAAACAATCAATGCTACTATTTAGATAATCAGCAGTGATCAATTTTAAATCGTGCCAGAAATATTGTTATCATTAGTTTTTAACGTAAATTGTCGGGTATCGTCTCGCCATTTCACAAACAAATTTTATAAATTAAAAATTTTATGCAATGAACTGCAAAGAAAATGCAAACTAGATTGTAGAAGGTGCCAAATAGTAACACAAAAAGATTGTTTAAGTCTGTTTGTATAAATGATTGTCTTAAATTGTACGTCAATTTTTTTAAAAAAACAACCGTTATCATTGTTAAGGGGTTAAAGTGGGTATTTATATTTATAGCGTAGTTTATTGGACCGTCAAATCGACAATATCAATAAAAAGTATTATATATTTTATTTGATACAAAAATCTAAAATGTTTTTTCTTTGATAAAACAACATGGTCATCATAATAAAAACACATTCAGCATGGATTTACAAACAAAACAAAAGCGAACAAAAAGCGATACAATATAGTAAAAGTGAACAATTATTGAAAGTGCAATAATTCTATTGCAAGCAAGGTAACATACATTAAAAAACTATATTGAGACAATAGTATTGAAATCTTATAAAGTACTTCAATTTACGATTCTGACTGCACGTAATAATACTTTTGTTTTGCTAATTTGTTTGTGCTTTTTATTTTTAACCGTTGCATATATCTATACCATTTTTCTATATTTATTTGACTGCTTGGTCAATTTTTGTGCATAATATACACATTTTTGGCAATTAAAATGACATGACTAGGACCTCAATGACCAAAATTGGCCAAAAAGTTTATCATTACTCATTATTATCATCATAAGTACAGGGCGGGGCAGTGAATATCACGGACCATATACAGAAAAGCTTGTTGAGACATATATTTTTAAGTGATTTAACTTTTATTTTCAATTTCTTTTTTTTCATTGGGCTAGTATGAAGTTTATGTTTATGTATAGTGGTAACATTTTGGTTGTATTAGATGGCACATCAGGCACATGTAAAGTCGAAACAATAAATTAACGATACATACCAGAAATACAGATATTCAAGCAAGTGACTTGGATAGGATTGATTGATTTGGATCAATAGGATGGACCATCAGGACTTCTTGTTTCATAGTCGAAGACTCTGTTTGTGCTCATTGCGGTGACGTCGATATTGTAAGGACTGTATGAATCAACCATAAAAGAAGCTATAACAAATTGAAAGTCCAAATAAAAAAGGGGTAACTGTTTTTTACACACTGCTATGGTAATAAAATTCCTCTATATTTTACAAGCCTTTACGGTCAGTATGTGTAAGGTCTTGCTGGGAATAGTTAATGCGTAAGGGAGCATGGAACGGCCATAAAATTCGGAGAATGGGGTTTGTCCCTAGAAATTCACTCATGTTTTTTAAACTGACTCTTCTCTCTCCTGGTGAAGTTCTACAAACTTTTCTGTGAGCGTCTGCTGAGGTTTGTCCTTTCATTGAAATGTAAAAGTAAAAGAAAAATACCCCCCACGCAGCCATTTGTCCAATGGTACTTAAAGAGGCAAGGATTAGCGTCATTTGAAAATCAAATATGACACTATAAAATAAGCCAACTAGACGCAAAAAGTACCACCAAACACCCATTCCTTGATAGTATACAGCGTAAATGAATGAAAATACTGCAGACATGGTGGTTCCACAACCGAGGTAGAACAACAGTCCCAAAAAATTGCATTGATTCTCTTCTCCAATACAGCAACCAGTAAATACGCAGTGGTGATCCCGCCGAAGTATACAGGTATTGCAGGCGTGACAGTGCCAGCATCGCGGAGGGACAAATACTTCACATGATCCACAAATATGCCAATTGTGGCCTTCTCCGAATGGTTCGGGAGTAAAATGTTGGCTTATATGTTTGGTAGCTTCAACGAACTTGTACATCGCTGTTCATGTCTGAAATTTCGGAGGTCATTGGTTTTACCACAGGTTGAATTAACATTCGATTCCGGATCGAAGAATGCCTTTTGCGAACAAGGTATAGATTGGAACACACTGCGAAGAAGATCCATGTGGTTAAGAGTCCTATCAAAATTTTCACAATGAACGGGTATTCCGCAATGACAGTTGGGAGAACAAGGTAAGTTCCGTAGAGATAAAGTTAACGTGGCCGATGTTTAAATGAAAAGTAATGCCAGTGTTTCAACAATGCGACTGGGAACTGCAGTTTCTGCAAAAATACAATTTGCGTTTAGGATTATCTTGGAATCTCTCGTAACTGTGAGCCAACAAGTCACATTACAACCATTTTCATTACGTCAAAACAACACCTTTTGACCTTAAGTAAATTGTATTAATTTAATTTTACAAACTTTTTGCGAAAATTTCTCTCAGCGACATCTTCCAGCTTTGTAGATTATACCATCGTCTGTTGATCATGTTGTTTGGTCCCTTGCTTGATCCTTGGTCTGGCTAAAAATATTATAAAAAACAATTTATGTAAAACTTATCGACAGAAATTGGAAGTAGAAGTAAGACTTGCACAGATTCATCTATGGTAGTCCTCCCAGCCCGAGAGAGAACAACAGACTACAGAGACAAGATTTTCTAATATACTTTCAACTTTAATTGGGGAGGAAAGCAAATCCATCCACTTCGGACTTGTCTTCCGTTACTCCACTATAGCCGGTTAAAGTTGAACAGAAACTGTTTTCAGCTTTCGGAATTTAAAGTCTGTTAAAAACTTGCATACTAGTGGCTAGTGATAGCTACACAACCGACCGGAAAACCACTTAAACGCCCTTACTTACATCAACAAATTACTTGCTATCTTCACTCGATTTGACTCAATTCAGTGAAATAACGAAACAAACTCCTAACAGTGGAAACGTAACTGACTGACTAGCACTTAAGCAGTGACACTCTCTGGCACTGCGCTTCTTGTGAAGTAAATTCTAACTTTCTTTCTATCACAAAATGTGTACACCGTTAAAGTTTAATGTATGCCCGAGTCGTCGGAGAGTAAATGGAAAACAATCTACTTAAAAAAGTTTCCAATTTGGATTCTTTGAAAATAATCAATTAATCATCTTATCTTACCTGGAGCCCTGGAGCTCTTGACGACAATAAAAAGAAAGCACTTGTAAATGCGTATTTACACGCATATTTGACCACATATTTTGGCACTTTTAAGGACATTAATACATACATATTTTGGGCATTTTAGCAACATATTAATTGGAACTTTAATCATTATATATGAATGCAATGAGCTTTACGTGTTGCTCACAAGAGCAAATATTATTTCTGCAATATACATCATCGTCCTGCTCCTCATGTCCTCATTTGCACAACGCTCAACTCATACGTCAGCAGTATATCGGTTCCTGGCATAGCTATCGACGTTAAACACGGTGTTTACTGAAAAAATTTTCAAGTAAAATTTCAAAAAAAAAGAAAATCATTGCTGAGAAATCGCGGCACCTTCGGACACACCTCTCCCATGTATAAAAACCGAAAAAGAAACGAGAAAACGAGAATTATTTTTGAGCAAACTCTTCCTTCTACCATGCTCCGTGTGTATATTTGCAGCAAAAAATGAAGAAAAAAATTAATTATGAGGTACTACCAGCCTGTTGATAGGACTCCTGTGTGCCTTCCGGCCGTCCGGCCGTTATGTCGCGCTTTAACTATTTAAAGAAAGCGAATCGTGAAATTCTTTGTTGCAGGTAGATACCATGGGTGGAGTTTGAAGATGT
>JAHZNE010001832.1:0-24896 GCA_027744055.1 Callyntrura sp. NNG-2020
GTGAGTGCTGAAGAGAGGGTGGAAAGAGAGATACGAACTAGAAAGAGCCCCCAAAGCTCACAACGCTCTGGTTCGTTTTTGTAGCGTATAGGCACTAGGCAGCGGCAGGCATCTAGATACATACACACTCACTCTTTTTAAACTTAGCTTCTCTACTGTCGTTATATCCTCTCTCTCTCTCTCTGTATAGGAATGTAAGAGCATTCTTGTTCCGAAAGAGCGATTTTTTTTATCTACAGCTTATAAAGTACATGAAATGAGGAGGAGAAGGAGTAGTGGTAGTAGTCTCTTCATTTTCTCTCGTGTTTTATGTGCATGATGCTTGAAGCAAGAAGAAAATATTGTTTGATACGATAGGCTTTTCTCCACTTTACTCACTTTACGGCCTCTATCACGGCTGCCACACGTTCTCCCCTAGCATAATGTAAAGAGCTTGCTGACTAGGACAAAGTAGCTGTGGGAGCTGAAGCGTCCAGCTTAAAAACTACATTCTAGCAAAATACTTCATACTATATATGTGTCTACGACAGACACACAACTTTCCAGCAAAAGTGACACAATAGTTTTTTAAGGCAGATATATACTTATAAACTTTACACATCTCGGATGTTAGTTTACTCGCTGTATATATGATGATGATGATGATGATGGAAACAGGGTTATGCAGTGGCATATAAAAACCCATATTTCAGTACAAGCTGTATTTTTCTACAAATAGCTGTAAGATTCCACACGTTTGTTGCATATTGTTAAACAAGTTAACGTAAATGTATTCTCCATCTCGTCCAAGGAGATTGTGCCCAATAGGACGCCTAAATGTATGCCGGGTTTCAGTATAGTTTAGCGAGTCGTATAAAATGAAAAATGAGCCGAAAATATATTTTAGAAAGCACTCAACCAATCCAGTGTAATTGCCATTGTACATATACTCTCCGACTCCGCCATGCCCTGTGGTTTAAACGGTAATTATTTTTTGTTTTACAATGCCCCAAAAACTGGTACAGTTGTGGACAGCGAGAGAAAAAAACGCAACGTCTGTTGTTCCTTTTGGGTCGGCAGGCTTGAGCGGACATAAACCACAGGTTTTCCCTGTAAAAAGGAAGATGTTGATTACATTCTCGTTCCCCTCAAAATGCCTGTTAAATTTGGACTCAACTTGTCGTAACGAAAACCACAATGAAAATGGAGAAACCCCTAGATCGTCTGTGGGAGTATAAAGGAGCGTGTAAAAATAGAGGACTATTTTAGCGGTTCCACCACCCAAATCAGAATAAAAGTGTTCACAAGCTGCGTGTGTAGTTAGCTAATAGGGTGGTAGTGATGTTTTAGGGAGAAGTTATTCTTGTCTGTATAGTCCTTCAGCCACATGCAGTTTGGTGGTGTTGTTAAAGGAAGTCTGTGTGAGAGAGAGACAGTTAGTTGGTATTCTAAGGAAAATCTGTACAGGAATCTTCACGAGCTAATAAGGTTAAAGAATCGTCAAGATGGCGCACGACGATTTCTCCCTTCTTTTTTCGAGGAAAAACACACGGGCTCACCAAAACATATTATGTTAAAAGAGCGTTTCTCTCTCTCTCTCTCTCTCTTTCCCAATTTTATGGCCACGAGAAGGAAATGCAAATGAGGGGACGAGAAGGAAGAAGCCGAGAGAAAATGCAGCAGTTAAAAGGAATTTTGGCTAGAAAACTTACTTTTTAAGGGTAGAAAATATCCCATAAGCGAAATTACATTATAATAAGATATAACTAATGATATGGGCAAGCCGTAAATATGCAAAGTGTTATCTTATATATGTCTCCCTCTTATACAAGTACTCCCTCTCTCTCTCTCTCTCTCTCTCTCTCGCTCTCTCTCTATCTTCTGGTGTGTGTACAAGACGCTTCCTCTGCGTCGTCAAACTCTGGTATATATATATATAGAGAGAGATAATATGCCGTTTTATAGGCGTAACTCGTAATAAAATGTGTTGCTTAACTAGCTTTCTTCCTCCTCGTCTTCACATTTTCACAGACAAGTTAGAAAACCAAGTAAATGTGAGGGAGCACATCCGATAAGCTCATGAAAATGTGCCTCTTCAGCTCATCACACTTCAACTTTTCGCACAACTCAGGCACTTTTCAGCCCTTCATGATCTCAAGAGGTTTTCTTGGAGCTCATCTCCACTTACTATCACACAAGTTTTTTTTCTCTCTGCTATGACTGCCATAATAACTGTGAGTTCTTGGCTCCTACTTTTGATATCATAATGCACTCCAGTCAGGGTGGTATACACGCATATAAATATAGGGAAGTATGTGTTCCCCCCGTATATCAAGGACAGATAGATATAGATATATGAAAGCACCCAAGTTCTCTTATCGGTTATATATATATGTATGTGTGTCTACGATTTCCCTGTTAGTTGCTCCCAGTCCAAGTTTGTACATACTTAATAAAGTCATCCAAAAGTATATTTTCGTGAAAAGGAGAGAAGAGAGCCAAGTGTAAAAGTGGGAAAAGACTCGGCTTCCTTGTGCAAGCTCTCATCTCCATTTTCAAGCACTTTTCCTCTTTCTGTTTTTGCTTTCCTCCGCCATGTCGTCATATTTTCATCTCTCCCTCTCTCTCTCTCTCAAGAAATTTTGTATTTCTCCAAGAATTTTCTTTTCTGAGAACTGCCGACTGTTCCACACATACTGCAACTTCTTCTCGCGTCTTCCATCTGATACGAGGAGAAGTGTATGTACTACTGCTGCTGCTAGTTTCCCAGGCTATGACGCGTAAGGCACATACGAACGTGTGTTTATGTAGACTTACCTTTAGCAAAATTAGATAGGACAGCTGGAAGTTAGAGAAATGATTTGTGAGTTCAACTTGGACCACATCTCATCTCCTTTTTATGGCTGTCTGCTGCCTCCGCATGGACCACCAGTTTTATGTTAAGTACCTCGTGCACCCGTCCTCGTCCTCTTCCACGGGGAAGTATGGCCATCATTACGACGTTATAATGCACTGCTCTCGTTCTATTCTTCAATAAAATTTATCTTGCTGTTCGACCAGCAGTAGCAGGAGCAGCAGCCAGGGAAAAAAACCTTATGAAACGAACTTGTTCCCGAGTTGTTTTTATGCAGGAAAAAAATTAAAAGGATGGATTTTACTCTTTATGACAGGGAATATGTACCTTCACCCAGGCTATCTGATGATGCGGGAGAGAGAGAGAGAGAGAGAGAGGGTCTTCTAGGACGAAATTAATCTTTTTCTTTTTACTTTGTTCAATTTGTTTTGTAAGTGTTCTCCCTGTAAGTATTTTCCCATTGTTTATTGTCACATTATCTATCCTGAATCTTCGTCGTCATCGTCAGGTATCCCCAACGATTTGTCATTTTACACAACACCCCTCACGTTACGAAGAAGAAGAAAAAAACGGTACATTACACAAAACAATTGATTTCCTTTTGCTTTAATTCCGTTCTGCAGTTGGTGCTAAACTCCATGCATCGGTATCAGCCGAGAATACATCTGGTCAAGTGGCGGGAGGGAATGATGGCTAGTGGAACCTTTATCAGCGACCTCGAATCAGAGTACTTTCGAACATTCATCTTCCCCGAAACAGTTTTTACGGCTGTCACCGCATATCAGAAACCAACTGGTAAGAATCCCTTTAATAATTTACACTTCATCCTCCTCCTTTTTTTAGTAGCCTCTTCTCTGAAAAGAGTTTGAGTACACCGCACTTTGTACGGCTTCTACCCGTGTAAGTGTACATGCCTATATTACCCAAACATTCCGATCAAGACCACCAACCACCCAGAATGAAGACCTTGTCAATGTGCCTCTCTCTCTCGATATCTCACTTCATCTTTCCATTGAAACTCCTTTTACCCCCATAATGTAAATGACAATCGGTGTGTAACCGTCATCGACAATGATCACTTCTTGTGAACAGCATAAAACCTTTAAATTACGACGATGACTACTCAAATGGGTAAAAACATTGTCTGTGTGTGTGTGTGATAAAGCCAAGTGGTTGTCTCTCTCGAATGCAGTAGCAAATACTGTGTCATTTCATATTACGCAAGGTAGAATTCTATAGCGCTGCTTATAATATTATCATCTGCAGAAATCTGGCCGAAAATGCAAATGACACGGTACGGTGTACCATATAATCCCCCATAAAAAATGCCTACTCCTCTCTATCCCCGTATCAAGTAGTGAGGTAATAGTACCAGTAGTATCTACCTATATATCTCTCTCTCTCCTTTTTGCCGAACACCTCTTGGATAGATCATGATAATCATGAATGTCTCTTTTGCTACATGTTTTGTGATTTGCGTTGTGCTCATCATCATCATCATCATCCCCTCTTCTCTTTTTGCTGGTGATGTGTGTGCGTAAATGCTTGTTTGAGGCAGTCCATATAATACCCCATACCATTCTCAGCAAGTTTATTCAAATGCTTTTAGATCAATCAACTATAAAAGCAGAAAAGTAGTCCCTTATTGAATACAATGTGAGAAGAGAGTGTACATGTCGACGGAGAGAGAGAGAGAGAGAGAGAGATGAGATGAGTTGAGTGTGTGATTGTGTGAGGTCCATTTAACAAAACTATCATGTATGTGAGGCTGTCATTTGACTATTTAGAGAGTGTATTTATGAATTCAATTTTTTATTCGACACGTTGACGCTGCTGTGTCTTGTCTTAACCATTCAGAGGAATGTTTCTTGAAAGCAGAAGCGGAGGCATCCTATTTTTTCTATGAAAAACATTACCCTCATCGTCGTCGTCATCGTCAGCATCATCATCATCGTGACGCGCGGTAGCCTGGTTATATAGCGCTAGTTTAGGTACAGTTGCAAGTTACAATATTTACCGTCATACAGCCGCACCGTTCATTGTTGTGGGTACAAACATGGTGCATCTTGAAAGCTGAAAGCTTGTTAAATCTGATTGTTTGTTGGCAAAGTTTTTTTTGAACCTCGACTGCTACGCACACAGACACACAAACACACACACACACACACACACACTATCTCTCTTGAAAGGATTTTCGAATAAGCTCATCTTTTTGGTTGATGATGACTGGTGATCAACGACCCGATAAATCGCATTTGATGTAAATGTGAATAATAATACCATTCTTGTGCTTACGCTTAAGACGAGTGCATTTTAAGATGTAGAATACAGTTACCACTACCAGTGGGAGTAATAAATGCGTAATGAAAAAAACAGACAACTCCAAGGCTCTTTTGTTGATCAGTCAGGATAGGAAACGAGTTAAAAGCCAGTAACGATTTTTTTTCTCTCTCTCTCTCCTTCTTTTCTATCGATATGCTCTCTGTGGCTCTGAGATGCTTCTGAATGAGTGATTGATTACACCGAAGTACATGTCTTCACGTACAAAAGGAATGGCTGTTCTATTCAACAACTAAAACATCAAAAGTGAATGACAGTATTAATTTGCTTCGACGCGACCACCGACGATTAGAGGGATTCCTGAATTGATCAGATTGGAAGGAGAGTGAGAAACGAAATCGTGTAAAATAAAGTTGATATGAAAATTGCAAGCGGAAAACTGGCATACCTATCATGATGGGGTGGTGTGTCCGTGTCCGTGTGTAACGGACTTTCACATGACGCAGAGCTCTCTGGGGGAAAAAGTTACACACTCGTTATTATTTTGTAGCAAATAATTATCGCCAGCCTATCGCATATAAAAAAGCGAGCAGAAACGAGGCAGACTACTGGTGCCTTCCAATTTTGATGGGGAAGTTGGATGATGTGTAAAGTAGTGAATACATGCGCTCTATTTCTCTCTCTAAAAAAGCGCTTATGAAAATAAATTTGGATCAATCAATACGAAATACGAAGGGTTATCTTTGAACTGGTGATTTACTAATGCATGTCTTATTACGTTAGTCGAACATATTGTATTGTTATTATGGAGAATGGAGACACGCTATATTTTTCCACCGAAATTGTTGCACGCATCATCTTCATTCCTGAAAAAAAAGAGAAGCACAAAAAGATTTTTTTTTCATTTCCCTTCACAAATTGCGGCTCACGAAAATTGTGTTAAAGCGTTGAAATCGAAGGCTTCGGGTGTTAGAATTATTAGAAAGCACACATACATTTTGTACACATTTTCACAGGGCTGATGTGTTGAAGTCTGGTTATCATTACACCTATATTGCATTTCGTTTTATTTTATAGAGGTAATATGTGTGTGTGTGACTGCTTATATGAAAAAATGTGTTAGTCTCGTTTCTACCTAGATGTTTTGAGTCTCTGACAAAGTTTTGCCTCTCATGCGCGTAAATACCGTTTATGGCGTGACATGCTCCGCTCACGGCTGTTGTTACCCTTCTTTGTCGATGTGCTGTGTGGTGATGTCCAATTCATTTTGAGCTCATGTTACTCAAAATGATATATAAGTACATGTGTGTGTGTGATTGGTAGTTGAGGTTTTGATTGTGCTGAGTTCCCATTGACATGTACACCGATATCAATAGAATAAGAGTGTCTCTCTGTACAGACAGGGGAAGGAATATAACTTGATGTGTTGTAGTTTTATTTAAAGATAATGGCATTTACAAAATAAAAAAGAGTTTTGCTTCGTCTGTGTGTGTGTGCTTGAAATAATAGAGATTATTACACAATGCGCTAGACAGGCTAGAGAGAATATTTCGTGTAGCGTGAAAATTTCAGCCATGTTGAATGTCATGCAATTCATTATTGTTTAAAAGAACTTTTATGATTCAGAGGTAACTTGTGTTTCGTGAGTAAACGAGAGCCTTATCAGATATAAAATATTTCCATTAGTACCTGAAAATAGTTTCGGCGGATGAGCGCCATTGTTTCTGAAAAGCCCCCCTCTTTTCCTACCTATCTTGAGCATGGGAAAGTTGAAAATTATTTTTGTAAGCCTGAAAAGTTTTCAAAAGCTTTTGCACTAGTTAACACGAAAATTAAAATGACCACGCTCAAAGTGAACTTTTATAAGTTTGCTAAAAAAAAATATTTAACACGTACACACAATATGTCTGTGTGTACTATGGACTGTATGAAATGCTTTAGTTTTCTGGGTATACCAAAGGCACATGCTAGGTTGGTGCCCAACTTGCCTCCGCTTCACATATAGTATTTCGTCCACGAATTTTTCTCGTTTCTCTGGCAGACAGGTAACATGTTGTTTACCTTTATTACATGTTATTTGATAGTGTGGTTTCGAGAGGTAGGCAGAGAGAGAGGTGCCGTCAAGGCAGCCCACTTTATAAATTTCCAAAGAGCTAGCTAGAGCGCAGCTCCGCTCCTTAACTGCTTTGTTTTCTGCTTCAACTCATTAAGCTGCACATGAGTCGTAGTTGGTCTGTAGATGGCAATTAAAACGCTTCTTCGTCGTATACGGCTTTCGTAATCGGCCTGTTTTAGGGGCATCTCCTCACTTACTAGTACATACACACGTAATTACAGCAAAGCCCCGTACTCGCACAAAACAATGAAAAACAACCCTTTTTTGTACTCCCCAACCGAAACAAAAATAGCAGAGGACAAACACAGCCATCGCCATCGCCGTACAATTTCTCTCTCTCTCTCTCTCTACATAATACATTTATTTCACCACTATTTTTCCCATGCTCCTCTAAATTATTCACACTACTCAAACACCTCTGAACGCCTGAACTCAAATCACACGTAAGTAGGAGTAGCCAAAATGTCTCTGCAAACAATCCAAAGACATTAACGAGTACAGCATCATAAACCGATGTTGTACGTGTCGTTATTACGCTGTCTTTTGGGCCATAATTGACACTGACAGTTTGTTGTTTTGTGTGTGTGTGTGTGCGCGCCCAAACACACATACACACACACACCACCACCACCAAAAAAATGGAGGATTCAAGTGTCATTACGTGATCCGCCATTAAATTACGCTTTGACCATCATCATCATTAACAAAACAACTACTGGAGCACAAATGTACATGCTTGGGTTGTGTACATGGTAGGTAGGTGCCTGCACACATTTGCGACTTAAGTATTAATAAATAGCGCCAGAGAGAGAGAGAGAGAAGAGAGAGAGGTGCAATAGAGCAGACAAAAAAACAACAGCCAACCAACTTTGGGATTTTGGGAGAGACAAATAACAGCAAACAGTAACCGTTGTATAACTGTCTCGTCGTAGAGAGAGAGAATCAGGAGAGGGAAATGTGGAAACTATCATCATTATCGTGATTATCAGCAGCTTCATAATTTGCTATATGTACGAGCCGACGGTTTGGCTAGTAGGAGAGAGATACAGCGTTATATACATTTTTTGGTGGGTGATGGTGGCGGTATGGTGGTGGTGGTGGTGAGAGGCTTATAGTTAGCTCATCTTCTTCCGCCACCACTTCTCAAGTTGTAATGGTGCGTTCTAGTGATGGCACGGCAATAATGTAATTTCTCTCTACTGCTAATAATAATAATGACAACGAAAAGACTTGTCCCTCCATGAATATTCTAAAAGTATAATGCAATCTGATTACCCCTGTCTCTCCTCTGGATCTCTCTATAGCAGAGGGCAGTAATTGAGGTAGAACGATTTCATGTTGCTGAGTGTGTGTGTGTGTGTGTGTGTGTGTAGCTGATGATTGCTGAATGAGTCTCAACAACAGCACAGCAGCTTAATACCACCACCAAAATTGTGAACAAAAGTGGACCGGCAAAAGGAAGAGGAGCAGGAGTATCATAAAGGAGACGAAAAACAATTACAAACACATTATATGGCTTAATGATGAGACCTTCCGTCCGTTTCCCTTGTTCCCTAATACTGACAAATAGCGCAACACTAAATATTAAAATATTGCTCGTAACTACCATATCGCGGAGGAACGCGAACGTAAAGAGGCAGACATGCGGATGAGGATGATAACGTGAGAGCGCTTTCACATGTAAATTTTATGCACTACTTGAATGGACGCGTTTACTACACGGTGCTCTTGCTGCAGGAATAGATGATGGGCCAGGCAGGGTAAAGAGAGAGAGAGAGAGAGGCACACGTTTAAAAAACAAAATATGTTGTTTAAACCGTGTGCGCATTGCTTTTTTAACGCAATAATAACGTTACGTGTAATATATATATACAAAAGTATATAGAGAAGGATAGTCAATTTTGTTCTGTATGAAATTAGCGTATTAATGCGGCTGCTGACGCTTCGATGATAATAATAATGACGATGATGACGGTGAAGGAGAGTTGAAAGGCTTTCTTTTCTAACAATCATTATCGCAATGCAAGCACGTTGCATCACCATCATCATCGTAATAATTTCAACAGACACTCACGGTGAATGAAGGAAGCAGCTAGAGCTATGGCTGCTATATATGCCCATTCAAGTCCAACTTTTTTTTTGTTAAATGGACAATTAGCATGCATGCAAGCTTAAGCATTTTACCTTTCGATACTTTTGTTGGCGCAACCCTGCTCGAAAAAAAAACGTCACACACAAATTGCTGTTATTAACCGGTCGCTCATTAATATAGATTAGCTAATTTCTACACACTGGGCTTTGTAAAAAAAATTGAGAGGGGAATAAGCGATTGACGACGACGACGACGAGGCTACTAATACTGACATAGTTTGCTGCAGTTTGTAGACCTGTTTTGTGGTTGAAGGGGCAGCAGCAGCGCCGTTTTATGATGTACCTAGATACTCTGGCAATAATAAAAAAAATAATTATAATAGTTTGATTTGCGTATTATCAGCATAAATTGTATGTCGTCGTATAAAAAGACTCCTTCCGTACGTCCGTATGGAATGTATGTAGCTTGTAATGATGATGATAATAATAATAATAATAACGACACTAATGTTTTAAAAATAATCGGTCAGAACTCGGGTGTAATTAGAACAATAAAAGGTCATCGGGCAACACCAAAGTGTAAGATTTATCAGGGAAATCGAGCTAATATACACATACATGCACCACCACGTTTTTTGACGAAAGATAAGGTTTTTTTTTGCTGTGCATCATCATCATCATCATACCTGCATATCTGGTATATATGTATGTATCTCTTGTCTTCATCTTCAAACTCCCTTGATACACACACAGTGTGTCCGTTACCCTTTTTTTTCTGTCTCTCTCGCCGTAATGAGTTTCTCGAAATTCCGACAAGTTCATAATAATTTTTACTACTCCATCTGTCAGACTTGATAAAGTTTAAAAATACATAATGGCTGCTTGTCTGCTCGCGTTGGCTCATGCTTTCGGGGGTATTTCTTTGAGATAACAATAATAATCAGAGAGGATAGTCATAAAAAGGAGATCATAAAATTTCGGCACTTGTGTTTCTTCAAAACAGTAGAGTAGAGCCTGTCGTGCTAGCAGGAGTACAAGTAGTAAGTGAAATAGAGAAGAAGAAGAAAAAACTAAATACTTTTCGTGGTCTGTAGAAGCCAGTGTGTTATACAGTGACGACGATGAGTCAGGAGGAGGCTGATACAAAAAAAAATCGGAGCTTTTTGGTTGAATCCGCATCAAAGCAATAATTCCGTTTTTATGCGGTTACCTGTCGACAAATAAGCATTTGATTTTATGGGATGAAGCAGATTTCTAATAAAATATTATGTAGATCGTTTTGCTCCAATTTAATTGCCATCAATCGTTTCGGCCGAGGTTACAGATGGGGAGGTAAAGACAAGAGGTATAGGAAGAAGAGCAACTGGAACTGGCATGGTATGTGGTGTACGTACACACATGCTTTTACATAGGTACAATTTGCGCAGTTATATTACCACAACGAAAGAAAAACTACATATATTTGAGAGACCGGCTCTTCATCACATCGCGTCCGTCGTGTTACTAAATGGTTGAATGAATTGCTATCGACAGGCCATCCTTATCACTCTGAGTTGTCGGTTGCGCCAGAAAAGAATAAAATTAATGAATCAATATAAATGACCGACAGTCAAAGCGAGCCGAGTCGTCGCGAGGCAGGTAATTTCTTTTGATGATATCCAGCGAGTTTTTAAGCACTCACTCAATACGTCTGCTCCTTTTCGGACAGAGAGCTACAAGTTTCTCTAGGTTTAAAAATATAAGGATTCAGAGGAATCGTCTTGTTTTTTTTTCGATGTAAAATTAAAATTTAATTATTTGTGAAATCCTCCGAATGCTGTGTGTGTATGCCTCTCTCTTCCATAAAAAGTGAAACGTCAATACGTATCAACTGTCGTGGTTATGTTTTTCGATAATTATTTCTCTCAGGTTTTGACTGCACCAAGAAAATCGTGAATTTGGTTGCCTTTCAGTAATTAGAATCCACGGCGAGAGGAGGTGTTAGTGCTGGGCATAGTAATTTATGGAGATGTAAACTTGAGAAGGGTTCACTTTTTTCCCAGTGAAAATTCCTTGTTCCCCCAGAAAATAGACTCAGACATCTCGTTGTTGCTGCTGCTGCTGACTTTTTTCATGGTAGGATGCATGGCTTGTTGGGTTAAATGTATTTTCGACGGCATTACTCATGTCTTGTGTTTTTTTTTGGGGAAAAGATATACATACCTACTCTGTTCTAAAGATACACCACTTTTGAGGGTACTTTTGACGGGGCTCGTCGTGCTTTAATTTATACTCGAAAACAAAAAGTGTATTCGTCTTACCTAAATAAGCGGAACCTTTTTCCCTTACAACGGCGAGCAGTACCGAGATTTTCCCCATGACCAAATTTTTCGTGTAGGGGTATGTGTGCACCCGTTACAATTAGGAAAAAATACCAAAAAATGTATGGCAGGATTTTTTAATATAAAATGTGGCTAATGGAAAATATGGAAATTTCATAGAACACTGCCACTGTGTGTATGCCTCTGTGCCTGGCTGTATTTTCATCAGCGCATTTATACATTTCTGGAGGTTATTATAAGCCCATGTTACACATCTGCTGCTGCTACTCCCAACGGTTTGTTAACGATATCACGGCTATATGGTATATGGGTGGGCCTACACGCGGGTTTTGGACAATCTATAGTTAACAGCACTGCTGTGAAATAAAGTGTTGGTTGAAGTGATGGCATGCAAAATGTGGTGGAAGGTGATCTCGACACTTCATCATCGTTGACTACCCGGGTGGCCCAATTATCTTCGTGAAAACCGCATTGCACCACGCTTGCGAACAAGACTCACACTCCACGGATCATTTGATTTCCGCATAACTTAAAACCGCTGTAATTTAACAGGCATCCCTTGCTCAACAAAACCATGCTCCGTTACTCGTCGTATTCATGGAAGGAAATTGACTTGCTTCTGCCACACATGCACTTAATGTGTCGTTTACTATCAGTCGACCCGCCCAGTCTTCGCCTCCTTATCTATCCATATACCACACTATATACACCATCGGTTTTACTACCGTTAATTTTAACGGGAACAAAAAAAACTTCCATGTGGCAAGTATGGAACCGCTTTGGTATATGGCAGCCAACTCAAATTTTGTTGAGAGATCCTGTCTCCCCTAAACATCCAACTTTCATCCAACCTTCATCGCTTTTTTATATAATAAGGAGGCTTCCGAGAAGTGTGTGACAATCTGTGGGGGCAACGTAAAATACAAAATAGTACACATAATTAATTATAGAGGAGAACGTCTATCTTTTTCGGGCGATATAGGGGGAATGAATTTTAGAAAAAATAAAATTTCCGCATTTCCAAGCAAATTTTCAATTTCTGAGGATAAGACTATACAAAATGCACCAAATTTATGTACTGTTATTAACAGAACGAGCGTGGGAGTAACGGTAAACTATTTCCCCAGAAAAATTCTGTTTGCCGTTTTTCTCGAGCTGCATTACGCTCTGCGAAATGTAGCCGTGTAGCAGTAGTAGCAGCAGCAGTTGGAGTTGAAGTAATTTTAAAACTAGTGACATGTATGCCACATTTATCATTTTGAAAGAAAATTCATTTCGTGCCGAAGCGAAACATGGGTTTGTTGAAAATGGTACATAGGTACGTGTGGAAGGACTACACGACTGCTATCGAAATGAAAATTTAAATGATAATCTCTGCTCCAACTTATTTTTCTCTTCAAGCGCACTCGCTAAATTGTCAACTACAAACGATATTCATCAAGCCCATTTCGTCAACCATATTATTATATTCTCTGAAAATGAAGCGAAGCTTTGGAATAGTTTCCCCTATTTTTTTGGGGTACTTGCCATAGTAGTAGGTGCTGTCTGTACTCGAAGCACCATCATCGTCGTCATATTATCGCTATTTTTATATACATCTTACATTACTCAAAGAAATTATATTAACATGTTCCTGCAACGGTTGGAAGCCTCATCGGGATCAATGTTGATGTATATGTGGTGTTTGCCTTCTGTTATTATCTTCATGCTTCATTTCATCACCAAGTCGTTTGAATTCTTCACTTGGGAACGCTACAAAGTACACAGGTTTCCTCATTAACGACTGCACTACTGTAAAAGCGCGTGTGTGGAGAAAAACCCATTTCAGAAAATTTGTGAAGTTGGAATGTATGGGAATATAACCTCCTTTTTCTCGGTACGCTACCACTTTTAATCATAAAGCCTTATTATTGCGTCTAGTGCCGCTGTTACAGCTGCCGTTTCAGGAAAATCTCGGTGAGAAGAGAGTGTTAGTGCAAGGAGGAACTGGGGCATTGTATTACTTGTAGCAGCAGCGGCCCCTGTCCATAGATGGCTCTCCGTACATTCTCACGGTATCTCTGAAAGGGCGATGTTTCTCCCAAGCTGTGTGGTAGTAGTGGTGGTGGTACACATTTAAGTTTTCAGGCACGGATGCGCCATATCATGTATCCAGTTAGGAACTCACTGACAGATTTACTTGTTCTCCTCTTGTCGTGAAAATGTGTGATGCAAAGGTCGCGGTCCTGTCTGATACGTACCTTGTTGAGTTAAGAATGTCCTGGTTGATACTTGATAAACCGGGGATACATAAGTAGATTTAAAGGGGAAGCAGTTGTTGTTGTTACTACATATGACATTAGATGTGTGGCACTCGGCGTTATTGCATTTTTTTTTCAAGTACGGCTTTATGGAACATTGGAAATTTATTTGGAAAACGGGGAAATCCACATAACTTAAATCGTTCGATTTTTACCGTGTTTTTAAATGCCGTTTCACAGACAAGTAAAAATGTACCACTGCTCGTTAGCGGGTTCAAGCTCAATAAAATCTGCTCAGGATTGCTCTACCTTGACAAAAGTTTTCTTCGTATGGATGGATGGATGGCAGCTCATTTACTTTATCAACTCAAAAAAAATTTGAAAAAAAAATAATGAGATACCTATCGGAATTTGTTGGGGGTAGAGTGGTGGTGTTATAGCGCATCCTCTCTCTCTCTTTTTCCGCGTTTACAACACTAGTAGTTATCGTTAGCGTTATAAGAGTGATCGTGTTGTTCGTCGCTCTTATTTGCTATAGGGAAGAGTGTGGTGGGAAGATAGGTAACAGTAGTGGTCTACTTTTTGACAGTTGACTTTGAGTCTGACATTGATGTAGTGGTGCGTGTACCGCTAACTAAGTGTCTTGGTCATTTGGAATGTACTCACACGGTTTCATATCTCATCCAGATTGTTGTAATATATATCGTAATTTGTAACCGTATGTCTGAATCTATTTCTTTTTTTCTTATCCTTACAGATTACCAAGTTGAAAATTGATAGCAACCCGTTCGCCAAAGGATTCAGAGATTCCTCCCGGCTCACGGAATTCGAAAGGTAACTTTTTACAGACAGTGTGTTAAATAATTTAACTATTTCATTCAGTATTTCAGCGAATAGAGTATCCTGCCATAAAATTAATGATCCTTAAAAACTTCCAAGCGGGTAGCGCAATTTCAATGACGAAAGAAAAAATGTTGAAAAGGAATTCAATCAAGCTTGTTGATTTTCCTGCGTCGGTTTATGTATTTTTGATGCCATGTGCATCTCCGTCTCCGTGCATGTCACAATAGCCTCATGTCAGGAACTCCGTCCTTGATACATTGTTTCTCGAAAGAAACAATTTTATCGGCTAATATTATTACGAAATTATGATCGCATTCTTCATAAAAACTCGCGTGTTCCCTTTTCTTGACAAATCGAAATATTACGGCATCTAACCTTTGTACAAGCGCTGCTGTGTAAAGCCTTGATTTGCTGGGAGTTGGCATGTGACTGTTGCTCCTGTACGTATCTGTTCCTTTCTTTCTTTCAACCTGTCAGAAAAGTCAGTAGTGCTTCAGCTACCTGAACACATTTGCGCTTCAGGGAAGGAATCTTCATCAGTGGCTGGCATCCCAGCAGATAAGCAGTCTTCTCCCCACAAAAAAAATACACACAATAACATGTAAAAATGTGAGTGTCCAAGAAAAATAGCGCTGTGTGTGGCTCCCGATTCAACAACCACATCCACCACCACATATTATTCTCTCTTCCCCCAAAAATATGAATAAATAGTGGGATAATATTACACCAGCAATTTTATTATGGTCAGTTAAAAAAAGGGGGAGCTCTTTGCTCTTAATTTTATTCGTGTTGATTGTTCCTCTTTTCTACAATTTTTTTCTCGATAAAACCTGGAGGAAGCAGTGGTCCACTTCTGCCCCTGTCATTTAATAATGATTAGCCTGGCTGGAATTTCTTCAGTCCGAAAGCAGCAGCGGCTGCCGTAGCAGTATAACAGTCCGATTACGAGGCAATAGAGCAGAGCAGCAATTACAAAGCTGAACAGCGCTGCTAACAAAGTAATAATAATAATATTACGTAATCTGATTGTCTTACAACTATCTTGTTCCGGACCATCACGATTTTCTCGGCGGACCATTTATGATTTTTTTTAAATATAAAGAGCGGTAAAGCTGATTAGTATTTTAGAGGGGGTCCTACACATAAAACCGCGCAAGTTTTTTTTGGATGTCGTGTACCCCTGTTCCGCGTTCCATGGGCACCCACAGCAGAAAGTTGTGTATATCTGCAGAGAATTAAGTATTTTGTTCATTTTTAGTAACTGTTATCATTCCCACCTGCGAATTCCCGAAAATTTATTGATGATAGATTGAAATCTTGAAAATTAAAGAAAACTTCTCTCGTATGATATGATCACGAGGTGAGATAAAGTAAATTAGAGTTTTGCGTTTTCTTTTGTATCTCTCTCTCTGTACACATTTCTCTCTGTACCTCCTCTCGTTTCCTAGTTTTNCCCCCACACTAAATTGTACATCTACCACACACTTAGTTATAATTAGGCGTGCATTTACATGCCGAAATGATGTTTCTTCAAATGGACAGCATTAAATAATATGTAGTGTTATTACCCACTACACTGTGTGTGTGTGCGGCTTTCTTTATTGTCTTGCACCTTGTATACAGATAAACACACGCATATTTACGCTTTTTATGTGCATGTATCTCGTGTTCTATGCTCCAAATAAATGGCCGATGAAATAAAGTTACGGCGTGTTCTGCTGTTGTACGTACGAATATATACACACACCCGCATAGCGTTAACACATGGAATTATTGTGCCGTTGCTTAATTTCATATCGTATTATACCGTATCCCATCAAATTTTTCACTTCAGAACATCAGCCGTAATAAAATGGACTGGCAAAAAAATTATTTATGTCCTGTGTACTCCTTCTTTCATGTACAATATTTTCTTAATGTTTACTGCCGTGCCATACCCCCAGCAACAGCGTCGTCGTCATCATTATCATCATCATCATCTTCTTCTTCTTCATCTTTCTTTAACAGCTTGTACTTGTCGACTCGTCTCATTAGAGAAAAAATCGCTCACCCACTCTGCTAATTCGTAATGTTGATGGACATTATGGGGTGATGGAGCATTACTCAACATTTAAAAGTCTCTCAAGTCATTTAAGAAGGAAATAAAAAAGAGTCGAAAGAAAAATCCAACAGCTTAAATATTGTGTTGTTGTAAAAGATGGGTGTTAAACCATGTTTTGTTTTAAGATGACCACCCAAAGCATTCTTATTATTGTTATTATTATTATTGTCTTGTGCACTATTTCGTCGGAGACACGACTCACACACAAAGAGTCTATTAAGGAGAGCAGTAAAAAAAATTAATGAAATCCATTCGCGCTTGCACTTTCTGGAAAAGACGGAAAACATTATTATCGTCATTAACCATCTTTAATTTTGTCACTGTTTCCATCTGGCAAAAGAAAATGGATCGGATAAAGTGGCGCATAAAAAGTACCAATTTATGTAAAAAATTTCTTTTCATCAAACGCACCCAGAGAAAAAGAGTGGCCAGTAAAATGAGTACAAATTGACAGCTTGTATAAAATACACTTCTCCCCTCAAATCTCGTTGTTCTTACGATTTTTATCGTTTATCTAATACTTTCTGGCAGGGGCATTATCATTTTATTATTTTTGTGTGGCAAGAAGTCAGTATAATATGGAATAAACCTCGTAACGACGGATAAAAAAAAGAGAATGCGGGCGGTCGGCTTCCCATTCTTTTTCATGCATATTTGGTGTAATCATTCCCAGCCTCTTTTTCTCTTCGCTATAAGGGTTAAATAGGTAATGTGGACTTTCTAAGTAGTTTGCAGCAGCAGCGGCAGCAAAGTGTCGGCCATAGAGGAGAGATTCTATTAGTTACATTCTCTCTCTCTCTCTCTCTCTCTTCTCTTCTGGATTATTATGAACTACATGCATAATAATCGTAATGATGCTTTTCCTTTTTTTTATGAATATCCGTGTTATACACATACACACTTAAATGTGTTTTTCTTGCTGTGTGTGGCTCCGCCGTGCATATATAGTGCATATCCCCAACTATTCGAGTGCAACTTATTATTACCTACTTACCTACATACTTATGTAGACACATTTTATGTAGAGGAGTAGTAAAAAAAGAGTAAATGATACAGTGTTTGAAGATGTGTGTAAAATTAAAAGGGTAAAAAATACCACACAGCAAACAGATCATCATCCTCCTCCTCCTCCTCCCCCCGCCGTTTCACCTTGCAGACGTAAACATAACATGGATTTAAAAGCTTGTCTCACAAGCAAAGTGCACAAGTAGACACACACACACACACACATGAGCATTAGTAATATTCATCGTGTACCGTTTTGACGGATGGACTTTTGAAGGAAGTCGGAGAGGATGAATAGGGAAAAAAATCTGACTGACTAACCCCTTTTTAAATTTTCGTTACATTTTTTTGTACACAGACAAATATAGTTTACGCAAGGAAAACGTGTCTTTCTTCAGGTACTTACAGATTTCAGGAAGAAAGGGAGAGAGAGAGAGGGTAGACATTGTTTTTATTTGATAATGGATACATAAGTACAGACATCCACGTTTTCAAGGGGCATGCTAAAAGAACCCTCGTATTTATGTTGCCACTTTATCACAGCCAAGTAAGTATAAGACTCCTGCTCACACACATATACTACTACTCCACGGATCGATTTCGGCGTCTGGGATCCGTATAGTGCGTAAACTGTTAAATTTGGTGGCATACATAAGTTAGTAGGGGTATTACATGTTTCCACTTCTATCATCATTTCTTGTCATGTTCCCTTTCATTTGTAATAATTCTTGGGGGAAACAAAAATAAGATGAAGAAAGGCCGCACGGTTCTTAAAACAATCAAAAAGTGTTATTTTAAAGCCTTACTTACCCTTATATTTACATATATGGTTACATTTAGGAGGAAACCGCTTATAAATATATGCTCTCTCTCTCTCTCGCTCTCTCTCTGTCTGCTCATGTTTGTTGTACAGAATGGGATGCATGAATGCATAATATTATTAGCATCATTAACATGAAAAGTACAACCTATTGGTACACACACACACACACACACATACATAAATGTTCCGCGCGGAGATGGAGGAAAAAAGAAGGGAAAAGATCAGATACATCATCTTCATAAAGAACGTCCAAGAAAGAGAGAGAGAGAGATGGAGAAAGGGAGATGAATTTAGCTTGTCAGAATTAATGATTCAAGCCGACAGACAGGTCGGCTTCATTTCAGCTCTAATTAAATACAAGTTAGCATTTAACAGCAGTATTGTTCCACCCCTTGCACGTAGTTGTTGTTGTTGTTGTTGTTACTGTTATCGCACTGCCCATCACATAATTTGATTTGCTCCTCCATTGTTTCTTGTTGTAATCTTCCTTTTTCGACCGGAGAGCTGCAGAAAGAAATCTGGGCTCAGCCTTGCCTCCTCTGTTAAACTGCTGCTTTTAATACTTGAACCCTTTTGTCACTACAAGTCAAACGCGCTATTATCTTACCGCGTGTGTGTAGCGTGTTCTACCCTAAAAACGATAATACATATGCTCAGGTTGTTCGTTGGTTAAAGTCAAGGGGAATGGATGTTGTTGATTGGTGAATAAAATGTCACAGTGGTTTCGTGACATCTGCTGGCACGCTGTCAATAGTGGTAATGGTAAATGAAGTTGAATAACAACATCATAAAATGAAAGCATTCGTCTTAGCGCAGTCCGGAGTTCAGCGCCATCAAACAGGGATGGTGTTAATATTTTTACACGAAATAATGCGTATTTTCCATTTTCACGTTTTCTTTCATTTTTGTTAAAAACTGTCATGCAAAACACAACTACATCTGTGCAAACGAAAGTCGACGCAACGTTCTATAATTGAAGGAACGACGATGGCGATATTAATATGCAAATGACTTTGGAATAACTTGTTACCCCCTTTAATGATAGATATCAAGTAGTATTAGTGTTGACGAAGAAAAACAATTTATTTTATATCATTCCTTGCATCCACCCACTAAACCCACTCTGCTCTACCGGAACAATGAGGGGTCGGGGGTGTTCATTTTTCCGCACCCCTCCACCCCACCACCCCACTACATCATATCAGCAGAAACTGCCAGAGTACAAGGGATGACGAAACCATTAATGAAATCAATATTGATTGCGCATTTAAGAAAAGCATGCAGCTTGTATAAAAAGTCGGCAAATTGTGACAGAACCCATCTGTGTGTGTACTGCTGTGTGTACACGAATATTTTTAAAAACATGCCCCCTGAAAGGTTGCACATATTCCATCAATTTTTAGATTTATACCAGTGCAATATAATTTTCGATATTATACATTAATCGGTTATTGATATGCAAGTCTGATAATAATTCTATACCACGACTCGTT
This sequence comes from Callyntrura sp. NNG-2020, assembly GCA_027744055.1. NCBI lineage: Eukaryota > Metazoa > Arthropoda > Collembola > Entomobryomorpha > Paronellidae > Callyntrura > Callyntrura sp. NNG-2020. The sequence continues at coordinate 20,147 of JAHZNE010001832.1, forward strand.
CTTCTCTCTCTCTCTCTCTCTCCCTCTTTGTTAAATTATTAAGTATCAAGTCGATTGAAGAAAGGGAACCGCTTTATTATCAATATATTATGTATATTATTTTATTATGAGCACAACATCAAAAGTGTTGTAGACACCAGCAACAGCCACCACCACCACCACAAGGTAGAAAATCCATTACCATTTTATCAAAATTCTCTCACAGCTCATCCATACCATCATGAAAATTGCCTTTATTATTATTGTTATTTAATTTGACTTCGGGAGTATAAAGGGACCGCTCTCCATAATGTTGCTATTACTATTATCGATGCTGCCGTTTTGATAGTGGTGGGGGGTGGGGGTTGTTTTTGTGATGGTGTTGTTGGAAAAGTGTTTGCTGAATATGTGATGATGATGATGATCATAATCAACTTACTAACTTACAATTTTTATAATCTGAGCATCTGGGAGTATGTACATTCTCTGTACAACGTTAGTGTTGTTGCTGCTCCATTTTGCTCCGTTGGTTATTATTATTATTAGTGTATTGCTATTATAAGATGTTGCTGCCGTTGCTGCTGCTGATGATGATGACGACGACGGTGATGATTCAACGGTTGAAGCGGCTGCAAAAATCGTAGAGAGGGCAACTTGCATCCTGTAATTATCTGACCAAGCAAAGTAGATGTTGATGTTGTGAGCACATATAATTATAAGGAGTTTCTTCATCATCATCATTTTCATCTCCTCACGTTAATTTACATACCACACAGGTTATTTCAGTCAAGAAAACATGGTGTGGAGTGGCTACACTGAATTTTGTAGTTTTCTGTGTCTATCCCCCTACCTACCTACATGGTATTCACCCTTTTGTTTTAAATGAACACAACCTCGGCAGCAGGTATAGTGTACTATCAGATCAAATGGTAACACCTTTCTTCAAATTTTTCTCCTTTCAATCATTCCTTGTGCTGTTGTGGTCCATCATAAAATGTAACATTAATCAACAGCTTTGCCCTATGGCCTTGTGTATTCCCTATTAGCCAGTAGCCACCAGCTAAATATTATGATAATAGGGGCTCCTCCAAAATTAGGGGAAATGTTAGTTATGAAAGGAGGAAATTGATTCTCTCTCACACACACACAGTGTGTCTCCCATTGATGGGAAAGAAATCAGGCCCTGTAGCACCGTAAATTGTGTAATGTTTTAATGGTTGGGGTTGGTCAAAGGAAGGGTGACTATTTTGCCTTGATATGGCGTTATGTAATGCTGACATTGTTAAAAAAAAGTTCTAAATTAACAAGTATGCCTGTGCACTGTTCTCGTAGACAACAAAAGAGGTAGAGCTGTGTAATATGTAGTTAATTTTGCTACTGTCATGAACTTGCGTTAATGGCAAAACCACCACCGTCGTTCTTCTCCCTGGTCAAAAGTTAAGTAGACAGAAAATTCAGGCAATATGAAAGAGAGACGACGACGACGAGGACGATCTTTCTGCTAGTTTCAGGGGAATTTTTGGTAGTGGTAGCTTGTCCGCGCAAACAAGTGTGGCCACCAAATCATGAAACCGCTGATGATGACGATGATGGGTAGTTTGACTACTTCTTTGTGCTGTTGATTTGATGTTCATCCTTCTTGTACTCATCTTTTCTTTAAATCGTGCAGAGAGATAAGAGAGCTCTTACAATATGATATCAAGATGATGTTGCGGCTGCTGCTGATGATGATGATGATGATGAGATGAGTTGGGAACGCACACAACAAGTATCTCGTATGATGTGTAGAGTTGAAATGTAGAGTGATGTGAAGAGCTCTGACGAATATGCAAAGTAGATAGGACAGGAGCACCATCAAAATCAGCATAATCACCTTGGTGTGTAGTTTGGTGTAATAAAATAATAATTATAATGGTGATCCTATACTGAAGGCAACCGACTTGTAAAAAGTGAGAGAGAGTAAGTGCCACCACCACCAGAGAGAAATACACTTCAAGTTGTATTTTTAATGCCGTTCTCCCCCCTCCGAACAGGCCTGCCTTTTATGAACCTAGTCAAAAGTCAATAAGTAGCTGTGTCTGTTGTTTTTCTCTTTGAATGTCCAAAGAACGCACACACACTCACAGGGGAAGAACGAGACTTTTCTCGCCTTGTCCATGTGACTTTTTCCCTTCTTAAAAAAGTTTTCTTCTGGTTGTGTGAAGAAGCAACTGTATGGGAATCTGCTTTGTTGGGTGGATGCCGTATTAGCAGTTTCATACGGTGTAGCAGTTTATGTAACAGGCTTTTGTCACGCATCTGCTGCTGCTACTACTACTACTACTATCTTTCTTGCAGGAGCCCCTACCTGTGAAGTTGATCTCTCTCATCGCTGCTTATAAGGAGGAGGACGACGACGATCATCTTCTGTTTCAACTTTTCTTCATACTTATCGTCCTTCATTTATGCAATTATACTTATTATTGTTATTACAATTTTCCTCTTCGTCTCTGACTGCTCTGCTCATGTCAAGAAGCTAGTAAAATACAACAGGAAAAAAGCAAAGTAGTACTGGTGGTGGTGGTGGTGATGGTAGAGGAGTAGCAGGGAAAAGATAAATAAGACAGAGAGCGATTATCATTTACAGGTAATAATAATATTATGCGTAATTTTCTGAATCTTGAATTTCCACAAAAAAAAGCAATGTTGGTGGTGGTGTGGTGATGGTGGTAGTAGTAGCAGGATGGAACGAGAAAAGAAAGAAAAAAGTAGTTAACACAAGTTTTGTACAATTTTTTTTATAGATTTTTTTGCTACTTACTCGATGACGATTGTGTGACTGTCTACCACTTTTTTTGTAATAAGTAGGTATATAATATGCATATCAACAAAGTTGTGGATATCTTTATGCTACCAACTATTGCCACAACTTGCAAGTATCAAGCATCACATCACACTGGCTTTTTTTTTGCTGTACCTCCAACGAAACTATATATTGTAATGAAATAATACTTTGGTTTTTACCTTTCAGCTCATTATTCATATTTCATTTGAATGAGGAGTAAAACTCTCATTCTTCTTGTGTGTTTGTGTGTGTGAGAGAGTGAGTGATATGAAGCCTGAGCCAAGTCTAAAATTTTAATTTTGAGTGACAGACTGTGAATATCCCAGAGACTATTTGCCTGTTAATCTCTCTTTTTCATCTGAACTTAATCCACAGACACACACACACACACACACAAGTTGTCGTAATTGTGGTGGTGTTACATATGATACACAACACTCACTGACTACCAACAACAACAGGATAAGACTGAAACCCCCTTGAAAAATAAAGGAAAACGTTCGCAATTTAATAATAATAATAATATTAATAATAACAACAATAATGATAAGTAGCCACCGTCGTAGCAAATCTTCTTTGTGACTGGGTGTATTGGATGGATACGCTCATTGCTTTTTGACTTCATCACGTCATCAAAAAAATGCATTCAAAATGAGTTAAATGCTCCCTGAATTCATACTCAACAAGACAGCCTTTTGGCTCGCAGTCGTGTAGTTGCGGAGAGGCAAATTAACCTCTTAGGCAAATGCTCGTATATATATACCTACCTACCTATATATCTGTACATCTACACACACACACACACACACACACCAGGTTTGGCTGGCAATATAATAATAATAATATGAAATAAATAAATATGTAATGTAATATAATATAAGAAAAAATTCTACGCGAAAAATACTGTTTGCTACTGACAGGTAACATGGCTGGCTACTTGTCTACCGCTGGTAAATCTCTCTAGGAATTGCACGACGTGTGCATTGCATACCTAATGAATGTAAAACAGGGAATAAAAGTCGCGTAATTAAAAAGTGAGAAGCTTACACGCATAGTAATGATTGATTGGGTAAGATAGAGCAGCGTATGGGTTGCCAATGTGTCGCCACTGAGCGGGAACACGGATGATTTTCTCGCCGCATTTTTTTGTCTTGTTTGAGAAAATAAGGTCGAAGTCAACACATGAAGGGTTTGAACATATTTTCGCGTTTTTTCTCCCATTTTAGCTGTAGCGGGAATTTTTAAAAATATTGAATGCAAAAAAGGGATTGTTGTTGTGTGTAGGAGGCATATAGGAAGGTGAGGTAATCCATAGTTTGTATGCGCGAAGAAAAAAAATTAATTGTCGTAATAAACTCGGCAAAGGATAAAGGATTTTTATTGGATAATTTTCATTTATTGATACTAATTGCATTGTTGTGCAGCTAGGCAAGCAGATTTAGTGGTGTAACGTGTTATGAAGTGCTATGTAAATGAGGGGACGACTACAAAGGGAAATGTAGGGAAAAGCGACTGTTTTGATGGTGATGGTGATGATGACGGGGGAATGGTGATAGGTCTGCCACGTTTTTAGGTGCCGAGATGCCAGTATTATAAGATGAGGGTTGTAAACAATCGAATGTCGGGTTTTCATCATTACAAGTCCATTGACGCTCATGACCGGATTTCCTTAACTGCCCAACAGTCGGTAGAAACACACTGGAAACTTTCCGGCGGCGACAGTTTTCATGCTAATAATAACTCGAAATTGGAGAATTAATTGAGAAGGGCTCACTACTGTATTTTCTCGAGGAGTTTCTCGTGGTAGAGAGAGAGAGTCAGAAGACGATGGAGTACCCCCGAATAAATAAGTTTTGTAATGAGATTTTACCGGACTTCTTTTTATGACTTCACGATAGGGAATGGTACCTGGAGAGCAATTTAAAATATTGCGTGTGGATAGATTCA
>JAHZNE010001834.1:0-12585 GCA_027744055.1 Callyntrura sp. NNG-2020
ACCTTTATGTACTTTGTTACCATCATCAAGGTTAAATCAAAAGTACCTTGATCATATTAATTTTACATGATAAAACTAAAACTGCACCGGCAAACAATTCTGCTGGATTTTAAATGGCAACTTGGCACTCACACTCACATACAGAGACAAAATGTCAAAATTCGTTATTCTCGTGGGAGGTTTAGCTATTTTCTTGGCACACCGTTTTCGAACGGTGCCATCTCCTATTGTGACAATTGATGATGGACTGTTGCAAGGAAGGATAGGCCACTCAAGAGATGGTAACAAAGAGATTTACGAGTATCTTTCCATCCCATTTGCCGAGCCGCCAGTGGGGGAGTTGAGATTTGAAGCACCTGTTCCAATACAGAAATCATGGCCAGGAATCAAGCAAGTCACGAGTTATTCGCCATTTTGCCTGCAAATGGATTCTTTAATGCGGGGGAAAATGTATGGTGAGGAGGATTGTTTGTATTTAAATGTATTTACACGTGGATTGGAAGGAAAGCGACCAGTGATGGTGTACATTCACGGAGGCGGTTTCTTCATTGGGGCAGCTAATATGTATCATCCGGAATATTTTATGGATGAGGACATTGTACTCGTCACTATTAATTACAGGTTTAAATTGTCAACTTTTTAAATATTAGTATCATTTTATTGATAAATGCAATAATGATTGTCAAAATGTGAAAATTAATCGTATTTGGCAGGTTGGGTGCTTTAGGATTCATGAACCTTGAAGACGGGCTTATTCGGGGCAACATGGGTCTAAAAGATCAAAACCTGGCGTTGAAATGGGTGCAGCAAAATATTGCCAGGTTGGTCTTTATGAAATTTGGAAATATGAAAAAATCCTTAATTTTGGCGTTTTAAACCGTTAGGTTTGGCGGCGATCCCACTTCCATAACTCTCTTCGGTGAAAGCGCAGGAGCGGCATCTGTGGCGTACCATATGATTTCTCCCGCATCCAAAGGGTTATTTCACAGGTGAATATTTGAAGGCAACGAGTTTTTAAACTGAAATAGTCTCCCATAATAATTTGCATTCCTACATTATTTCACAGGGCTATCCTTCAGTCCGGTTCGGTTACGTGTCCTTGGGCTTTCAGACACGATCCAAAACCCACTGCTAATCATTTCATTGAAAATACGAAATGTTCCAACGAAAAGGGAAAAGACCTAGTAAAATGTTTGAAACAAATGGACGCAAAGGACTTGGTGAAGCAGTCGCTTCGAATGATGGATCCAACGTATCCATTGCATATTTTCGTTCCTACTGTAGAAACAGTGGTGACGGAAGACACTTTCTTAACAGAAAATCCGAGAAAAACTTTGAAATCAGGGAAACTTGCCAATAATGTTCCCGTAATGCTTGGCGTAACATCTGGAGAAGGTAGGTGTATAAATTCTGAAGCGCCTCCGTATTCTTTAATGTTAAATCTTCCTGGGTGGGGGGTGGGAGGTTGGTATTCACTCTGCATGTTCCCCGTCCCCTCGTTCCTATAGCCGTGGTACAGATAGATTGACATGAAATTATTTTTTGAGTCCACTATTGACTGCATGTTTACTCTGACCAAAGGTGCACTGAGAACGGCAAGATTTGAGGCAATGCCAGAAGTAATCCCGACGGTTGACCAAAAATGGGACGAAATGGTTGCACGTGTGTTGCTGTTTGATGATGCGGATATTCCTGCGAAAACAGCTCAGGAATTGCGGAAAAAGTATTTTGGAAGCGGGGCTTTTCCAGATAATTTACACGAGTTTAACAAAAAATTTACGTTGATGGCATCGGATATGCTCTTCTTTGCACCGGTTCGGTCAGCGGCAATGTCACATGCAAAACTTGGAGCAACAACGTATATGTACTATTACGACTACGATGTATCCTCCCTTCCAAACCTGTACAGTTTTTTTCGCGCAGTTAGAGCAGATGACTGGATATATCCAGATCTGAAATTGGCTTATGCTGCCTTTACTGATCTAGCAAAAAAGAAATGGTATAAAAGTGAAGGTCCCCATGAATTTGGTATGTATTTTATACATGAGGACACATTCTTTATGAATCCAGCCTCTTTTTTCATTTTGGAAGAAACTATTTTATAATGGTTGATGAACACAGGAATAACACACGGTGACGATTTACTAACGCTGTGGAACATGGAAGGATGGACAAAATTTACTCCCTTCCAAACCTGTACAGTTTTTTTCGCGCAGTTAGAGCAGATGACTGGATATATCCAGATCTGAAGTTGGCTTATGCTGCCTTTACCGATCTGGCAAAAAAGAAATGGTATAAAAGTGAAGGTCCCCATGATTTTGGTATGTATTTTATATGTGTACGATGCCATGATGTACAAAGGACACATTCTTTATGAATTTAGCCCCTTTTTGCATTTAAAAAAGAAACTATTTTATAATGGTTGATGAACACAGGAATAACACACGGTGACGATTTACTAACGCTGTGGAACATGGAAGGATGGACAAAATTTCTATCTGGAGGAGATACACAATTTTCAAAGGCATTTGTGAAAGCTTTTGTTGATTTCGCCTACAATGAGTGAGAAGCATTTGACTATTCCTTGCTTTTTGCATATTGCATGCAAAATACAAAAAACAGTAATAAATTGAAAAAATGTTATTTTTGAAACAGAGGCCCTCTTAAATTTGATGGAGTCGAATGGCCCACGGTAAAGTCTGAACAGGCCGCATCATCCCCCAAATATATGTTAATCAGTAAACAACCCAAAGTTATCGAGGAACCATTTACCGACGGCGTACGTTTCTGGGAGAAATTAAATATTCGCGAAGTAAGAGTAACAAATGTAATTTTTATCCCGCTGTAAATGTGCAGGACTTGTTTTTACCATGAATATATATGATATACGTGTACGATATAAATAGTAACATTATGTAAAATATTTCTTTTGCATTAATTTTTTATGCGTGTGAAGAAATGAACGTTCCCATTAAGTCAATTTATACTGGCTTGAATAAAACGAAACATCGAAATCTAGACTACAACCATTTTGCTCAGTTGTTTAGTGGTAGGAAAATCTGNGGAAAATCTGGATATCCCTATTCCCACATTCATTTGCAAGATTACTCCCAAATCATAAAGCAGCTATTTCAGAACGCAAATGAGCTTCTTGACAACGTGACCAATTATGGGCATGGGTAGACGTTTCTATATTATTATATTGTCTCGGCTCTTGACAAGTATACTACCACGATCAGAAGTCAAGCATATTTTGTTTTGCTGGAATTTTATCTTCTGTAAGATCAGTTATAAATTCAATTCCTTCTAAAACTTGCAGTATGGCAAGAAGTACTTGCAAGTTAATATTGCTTTTTTCTTCCGAGTTAGTACTCGGTCTGGCTTGACATCCCCAGTGATTACAGATTAGAACTAACTTTTCCATCTTCACCGTCTACATTTCATTTCTCGTACCGTTTTCCGTGTGCCGTCTGGTAATCGATATACGATACTTCGTTTGAGTGTTTTTAAATTTAGCTGTATCATTCTGTATGCTGGTGTGTGTCAATGGTTTCTGGATGGGACGGGGGAGACCCGAGGAAACTCATTTACTTACATATTAAGAAATAGTATATTATGATATATTATCATTCATCACTGAACCCTACTCGATGTCAAAGGTTTCTGGATGGGACGGGGGAGACCCGAGGAAACTCATTTACTTACATATTAAGAAATAGTATATTATGATATATTATCATTCATCACTGAACCCTACTCGTACTAGTCGTACTCAAAAATAGAATTTTGTTATTAAACGAGCAAGTCATATCCAATTTATACACAAAAAGTTTTATCTTACTTTCCTGTACTCGAGTAAGAGTGGTTTCTATTCTCAGTAATTAAAAACAGCCATAGAACTTTATTAGCAATTAATTATTTCATCGTTCTCACATAGTTTTTATACCATACAAATAGTTTAAAACGTGATGAAACGACGCGCCAATATATGCGCAAGTAGGTGTGAAATAAATGCACGTGGGAAGTTAGGTGATATTTTAGAACAAAGCATCATCTTTCATTGTATTGATTGTACTAGTTTACTCAATAATGTGGTACCTTTAGGCATTTTATAATTACACAGGAACGTAAAATAATTAATACGCTTGTCTGAAATTTACACAAAAGCCCAGGTTTCTACCGCTGGTGTTTTAGCAGTTTTTGTACTTCAATATTCCACAAACAAGATTTTTTCACGAATGTTGAATATCTCAACTTAACCAATAAGTGTTGAGCTTCCTCCTGCTTGTGTGCTCAATTTTGCGTTTGCTTGTGGTTACATTTTAATACAGGCTGATGATGTTGCATTTCGACAGAATAGTAAATTTATGTGCAAGTTTGCATGTAGTGATGAAGTACAAACAAGCTTATCTAAAAGTATACTTCTTCGGTTAGGACAAACTAAATGTGACTGGATTGGGATAGCTTTATGCAAACTATAAATACAGCAAGGAAACTGACCATTGTATGACCACTGTCGATTTAGCGTAATTCAGTTTACATTTTACAATATATTTTTAATCTTTTCCCTGCATTACCAACCACAATATACAACGAGTATGTCCCTGATGTGTGGGAACGGAAAGCCGCGACGTTGTTGTGGACAAAGATTCCTGTAATGATAAACTAATGGACATTTGTACCTCGCACTTCGCATCATATTGACCGACCTATAGAGTAATACAGTAAATATACACACAGGTACCTGTTTTTCCTCTTCAACATTTGGCGGTGCAATTTTCGCATGAAACTAATTTTTTTTACAGGCCTGGACAAAAGCAATTTTCCAGTCACGATTACTTACTACCTTTAATATTGCACCATTGCACGCAACATTTTGATGCTGAAGTCGAATCTAATCACAGAATGGCAGTGCAGTTCAAATATTTGAGTTGAGTTATAGTCAAGTGAAGTCTGTTTCGTTCTGGTCAAAGCCACACTATCTTGCAGTGTATTTATTATACATTGTCGAAAATGTCAAAGTTGGTGGTAATCACAGTTATTGTAGGAGCAGCAGCTGTTCTTTTAGCAAACCACTTTTTCCGAACGTTACCGTCTCCTATTGTCACAATTGATGATGGGCAGCTGCAAGGAAGAATGGAATACTCTCGAGACGGCATGCAATATTTTGCGTATCTTTCCATTCCGTTTGCCGAAGCGCCGGTGGGACAGTTGCGCTTCGAAGCTCCAATTCCTCTGAAGAAACCATGGGTGGGAGTGAAACAAGTGACAAAGTATCCCCAGCCTTGCCTTCATTTCGATTGCGTAGCACGTGGAAAAATGGACGGGGCGGAGGACTGTTTGTATTTAAATGTGTTTACGCACGGGTTGAAAGGGAAGCGACCAGTGATGGTGTACATTCATGGAGGAGGCTTTCAACTGGGGGCATCCAACCAGTATCATCCGGAGTATTTTATGGACGAGGACATTGTACTTGTTACAATGAATTACAGGTTACAATTTTACTACTGCTCTCTTGTAACGATTTAAATACGTATGTATATTTTGAAGTATAATATAATGGATACTCTTTTGGAAATGTGAACAGGCTTGGCATTTTAGGCTTTATGAATCTAGAGGATGGATTAATTCGGGGCAATATGGGACTAAAAGACCAGAACATGGCATTGAAATGGGTGCAGCAAAATATTGCCAGGTATGGTTTCTTTAAAAATGGAATTAAGAGAAAAAGTGTTTAATTTTATCGTTTTAAATCAGATTTGGTGGTGATCCGGAAAATGTAGTCCTGTTCGGTGAGTCGGCGGGAGCTGCATCGGCGGCTTACCACATGATTTCTCCCGCATCCAAAGGGTTATTCCAAAGGTAAACCGTTGAAGATAACAAGTATTTCTACCTAAATAGTTTCGTTGTATTCGTATGAAGTAAAGTTTGTTTTGAACGCTTCACAGGGCCATACTTCAGTCTGGTGCGGTTACATGCCCTTGGGCTTTTAGACACGAACCAAAAAATGCTGCCCATCATTTCATTGCAAATACGAAATGCTCTAACAAAGAAGGAGAAGATATGGTAAAATGTTTGAAACAAATTGATGCAGTGGATCTGGTCAAGCAGTTAATTGAGCTAATGGACCCAACCGTTGCAGCCAACATGTTTCTACCCAGTATAGAAACAGTGGTCAAAGAAGACACGTTCTTAACAGAAAATCCTAGAAAATTATTGAAATCAGGAAACATTGCCAACAATGTCCCTGTCATGCTTGGAGTGACATCTGGAGAAGGTATGTCATATTTGAAGTGTCTTTTTTCACTCTTTCTAGCGATTGACCAAGGTATCAAGTAACGAAACCCCCGTTTCAATCGGAGTTTCTCAAAATTATGTTAATTTTGACGTGCTTTCACCCATCGATCCTACATTGAACATTTTTTTGCCAATTTTTTTCTCATCGATCTTATAAAGTACCCACTTCGGGACACTTCACAAATATTCATCGTAACCGCTTAAGTTCAAGACACATTTATTCCTGTTACAGGTACAATTCGAACTGCAAGAGTTGATGCGATGCCGGAGGTAATTCCGACAATTGACAAAAATTGGGAAAGTATGGCAGCCAGGCTTCTGTATTACGCTGATGCAGACGTTCCTGCAGAAACAGCTAAAAAATTGAGAAACAAGTATTTTGAAAGTGGCCCTTTCACCGAAGACTTGCACGAGTTTAAAAGAAATTTTACTATGTTGGCCTCGGATATCATTTTCTTTGCTCCGATACAAAAGGCCGCGATGCTACATGCAAAGCATGGTGCCCCAACGTATATGTATTATTATAACTACGAGTATTCATCGCTTCCCAGCGTTTACAGTCTTCTTCGTGCAGTTAGAATCGATGACTGGATGCATGCAGAAGTAAAAATGTTTTATGCTTTCTTTGTTGATCTCATCAAAAAGAATTGGCTGAACGAAAGAGGCGTCCAAGATTTCGGTACGACACGATTTTTTCCATAATTATTTGTTATTTATAAATTTATTAACAGTAAATCTAATCCGGTGTTTTTATAAATGGGAAAACCAAGGAATAACTCACGGGGATGATGCAGTAATGCTGTGGAACATAGAAGGTTTCACCAGCATGCTCATGCCACAGTTAGATCTTCCATTTTCAAAAGCCTTTGTGAAAACATTCGTTGACTTTGCCAAAAACAAGTAAGACATGGACTTATCAATAAACTATGCAAGAAGTACCACATAACTAATAACTAAATTGTTTTCTTGCACTCAGGGAATTTCTTGAATTCAATGGTGTTTCATGGCCAAGTATAAATCCAGACGATGTTTCCCCTCAATACATGCTTATCGGTAAAGAACCAAAAGTTATTGCGGAACCGTTTACAGAAGCCGTGCGTTTCTGGGAATCTTTAGAAATTCGTGAATAAATGGCAATACATTATGCAGTTGTCTTCTACGATCTTCAACTCCTCAAATAATGAAGATAAACCACACACCATGATGATTTCGTGAAAATGTACCGTTTTTCATTTGTGTTTATTCACAATGAACTTTTATAGCGTATTGTTGAAGTAATTCTTTTATAGTCTACTATTGTTATAATTTTATGCTCATATCATAACTTGTTGTTCGTCAGTTTTTTGTAGCTGTGATATCTTGGAAGAAGCACGAATATTCTTAAAGTGTGATACTTGTGAAAATGTACAAATTTAAAATAAACCTTGTGGATAATTATGATAATATCAATCAGAGGTTTTTATTGCACGATATTTTTCCGCACAACATCAAATAAATATATATACGTACTTATGACATAATATAAGTAATTTAAACTATGATATGATAATCTAAAAACTAAAAATAAACTGCACGTCATAAAATGTGAAATGCAAAATTAAACACTGTAATTTACATACAACGACAAAGTTGGAGTCTCTCAGGAACGTGGAAATTTGGTCCTTTCCTCTTGCTGTGCTCATTCACAAACTAGTAACATATTTCCACCGTCTACGGCGTCCTCGTTACCATTTCCCTCCATGTCAAAATCATCGCAGTTATCGTCGTCATCAACAATTCCTCCGTCTTGGTCTGGTTTTATCGATAGACTAATTGCATTTTTAACTGACTCTCCAATCAAAGTTAGAGCTAACGAATTTCCGTCATACGGCCGGAACGTATCTTCCACAATCATTTTACAATACGGCAGCAGTAGTGGATCGAAGGGGAAAAAGCTGTCGTTTAATAGGTTAACGTGTTCTCCCACTCCGTCTCGCATGCTTTCACTTATCATGTTTTTAATGTTTGCTCGATTATTTCGCTCGAGAACGGTTTTGCAGTACGAAATTTGGTAGACTTGTGCGATGTTTACGAATGTTTTGGTAATGGAAGGGATGCAGGCTTTGAGGGGATTCAGGTCACATGTGATCAGTCGCTGTAAATTGAGGGCATACATAAATGAGGAGCTAGAGCTGGGAGGCGGCAGTCCTTGAAAATTTGGCTTATCTCCGGCTTTTCCGCCTTCTTCCTTGAGGCATGGCACATTTCCGTAAACCAATTCAAAGTGCCTAAATGCAAAAATATAGAAGATGGCTTGGCAAACTGCGTAAAATGAGCCATGCGCAATTACGTTGACGTTGGCCCAGTTGTAATTTGCAGAATCTGATCTCGTGTTGAGATACTCGTGAGCAAAATTGCTTAGTCTTGATATCCATCGTTTGAGCGTTCTGTTAAGTGATAAACAAAGGAATATATAATCTTCCAAATTCCATTTAATAAAATGGTTACGCAAATTTCTATTTTCGTACCTTCGGTCCACTTTTGTGCTTCTTGTCAGTACGCCTGCGATATATCCCATCGACAGAATACGAAGAACTGGAGATGTACTCACGTTTACAAATTTTTTCCAAAGAAAGTCCAAAAATGCATTTAAATACTCCTCTTTTAAATTTATCAAATGGAAGAACGCGAATTGCACACAATTGGTGTTAAAGATGGGTAGAATCTCCGTTTCAAAAATGGCCAGCAGCGAGTTAAAATTTATTGTTTCATGAGAGCCGGACAAAAACGAAATTACGTAGGACAAACACGTATCAAGTGTAGCAATTTGCTTAGACTGCTCCATATCTTCTTCAATTTTCTTATACGATTTGATAACTTCATCGACCAACTCATCTGCGTCGTCAAACGGGATAATGTAAGAGCTGCTGGTTGAGCTTCCATTCTTTTCCTGTTTGGGAAGTACCAAGTTTTCCAACTGTTCCGATTCCAAAACAACCCTTGGAAGAAGGCTATCTAAACGCGTCAACCTAAAATAAATTAAGTATAATAATTAGTACATAATATTCAATAATTCAATGATATATTTTAATTACTACAAGTGACAAGTACTTAAATGCTTACTTATGGAAGAGAACAGAGAGTACGCAATAAGCCATCGAATTTCCAGTCATTCTATTGAGGGACACCAGATTACGAACGTAGTAGTAATGTGAAAGAGGTGGCCTCAATACATACGGATAGCTTGCAGTCATCATGTTTATTAATGACCTATTTAACCTGCAACCATTCATTGAACATTCAAAATATACACGATATTGAGATAGTAATGTATAGTTTAAAATAAATGAGAGGAAATGTATTATGTACCTTTTCAGTCCAATGACATCTACGATTTTAGAAATAAGCTTTATTGAAGTATCAAAACACTTGAGCTCCGCAATACTTGGACCAGGATCATCTCCCTCGGGGTTTGAGCCTGGAGGTGCATTTGATCTTGTTAATCTCATCATCAGCAGTTGTATTATACTATTCGCATAATGCGATCGGTGAACGATTATTTCATTGATAAGATTTTCTAGAGTGCTATAAAACGATCCGCAATTTCTTGGCAGCATTGCATACTGAATGGCATGATGAGCTATATTCCAGTTTTCATCATCCAAGCAATCGACGTGTGACTGAATCGTTCGTAAAATGCTCTCAAAACTGCTTTTCTGTAATACACAATACACACCAACATTATGATTAGTTGCTAAAATAATGATTTTTATATTTCTACTGCTTTGAAAATCAGCTGCTCATGGGGACTTACGCTAATGAAATCCGTTTGGCCTTGCGCCTTCGATAATGAACTCAAACACAACGTCACTCTCCTAATTTCACGACTCTTCTCCGCATCACTCAAGGCCTCGTCCGTCCCTCCAAAGATTTTGAGGAGTCTATCCGCAGTGAGAAACCCCGCGATTGATGAAGCCATTCCACTAGCTCCAACTCCAATTGCAGGACAAGATTTCCGCTTAGCGTTAACAGCCACTAAACTACTACTCCTTACATTTTCCACGGGTTGACGTTGAAGAGCCTTGGAGGACGAAGGGAGTGCTACCGATTTACGGCGTAGCTCCTCATTGCTACCCATCTCCCCAACTTTACCATCAACAGCTGTTGATTCCGAAGTTTTCCCTGATGATAACTTTACTCGCTTCATTTTAACAAATGGCGATATCCCACCCTAATTCTATAAACTAAAACTAAACTAATCTCAAATATCTTATCGAATACTTCTTTTATACGTATACCTTTTTTCTTTTGCTTTCAGTGCATTTACACAGTTCAAAGCTGTTCTCAAACTTTGCTTATCATATCCGACACAATTCCGCAGCAAATAAGACTTTTGCATTATTTTGTTTAATTCTTATCGAATTAAAACTTTAAAATGGCCACATTAAAATGTTCGTGATTAATTACGTCCGCTTCCTCTGCAACCGAAAAGGGCTGAGTCAACCAGCACTTCAAAAACGTATTTTTTTCTTCAATTTTTGTCGCCTTCACCAGCAGCCTTCCACCTCCACACAGGTCTAAAAAAATTTTATTTATTACAATACATCCGAGAGATTAGGGAGCCTGCTTGTGCATATGCACGAGAGCATGAGCATCTGCCAGCCATTGCATTACATTATTAGATGGACGACGAACGACGACACAAAAGCGTGATCGAGATCACAACTCTCTGTTCTTTCATTTTATTTTCCCACAACGTAGTAGTGAGAGACCTTGTGCAAAGGGGTAACCGGTTTATAGGCACATGAGTGTTGATTTTTTGCGGGAATGGCCACATGAATACGGCTGATCTCAAACAACAAACTTGCATGAAAGCTACTTAATATTTATTGTGTTGAAGTTAAAGCTGGAAATTTTTAATACTTGCTAGCTTGTTTGTTTTAGTGTGAATTAATTAATATTTAAATTATTAAAATGAGGAGCGCCAGTTTGCTGCGGATCTTGTCTTTATCATCAACTGCTCGAAATAGTAAAAGCTTGTCCAAGTTTTGGGTGCCATGTTCGGGGTAATATTTAACGGAGAAAATGTTTTTGTTTTTATCATAAATAAATACAAGACCGTTAGGTTGTATGTCAATGTGGTACTCAATTTCTATGTGTTTGAATATTACTTAATTGCAGCTACTCCAGTGCAACTTCAACGGCTCAGCCAGTGAAAAGCCAACCTACTCCAGTAGAACCTTTAAATGAAGAACCATTACCAGTGTCCACTCCTAGTGGAGAGGCAAAGACGTATGAGCCTAAGATAGTCAAATTGGTACAGGAAATTTCACAACTTTCACTTATCCAGGCAGCTGAGGTCGGTTTCGGATTTCATATAAATTACATGCTATTATTATTTTTAATATCCAAAGTTATGTATCTTTGCTAAAATGTAAACTGCAATTTTTCACATTTCTATAGGAAGAGGAAGCCGCTGCTCCACAGAAAGTCCAGACAAGTTTTACCCTTAAACTTTTAAAATTCGATGAAGGCAAGAAGGTGGCTCTGATTAAGGAGTGCAAAAGCTTATTAGAAGGAATGAATTTGGTTCAGGTATTTTAATTATCGCTTAATCGTTTGTACATTTCCATGTTTAAATCAGCTTTGGTGTAGAAACATGATAGTAATGAGATTTGTTACATTATCGTGATAATTATGACTTATTTTCCCAGGCTAAAAAATTTGTGGAGTCCTCGCCATGCGTCGTCAAAGCTGATATTCCCAAGGACGAAGCAGAAAAGTTAAAGGCAGCTTTCGAGGCTGTCGGAGCGACTTGTGAAATCTTGTAGACAATAAGGGAAATTCCCTTGGGCTTATTTAAAAACGTTCGCGTTATTTAGTGTAAAACTTTTTACAACAAGTCATTAATTTCGCTATGTTTATGACATTTGTATTCAAAATATATTTATAGCAATAAAATGATTTAGTCATTATATTGTTAGTCGTGGCTGCATAATGCTGCAAAACAATATTTCGATGTAAAAATATACTTTCTCGTGATGCAACGCTTTGTACAATTTGGAAATACCTTCAAACGAAACCACACGATGGTTTAATAATGCAACATGAATCACATGAATATGTACATGCATGCATGACATTTGAAAATGAACTTTTTGGAAACTGACAACAGGGTACCTACGTGCACATCCTGGCGTACCCCATCCCAAGTGCAGCGTTACAAACATCTCATTAGCACTTTGAGGAAAATGACTAATGAATTTACAAGTCAGGCTGTTTTCACCGAAAACACGACGTGTCCATTCA
>JAHZNE010001835.1:0-10606 GCA_027744055.1 Callyntrura sp. NNG-2020
TATTCACTGAAAAAGGGGAGCGTATCTTGTACGCACGGAATAGAGGGGCACAATTTGCCACGGTGGCTGTGACGACGGTAGAGGAGGAATACGATTTCAGCAGAATCAAGCCAGATCCTGAAGAGGAGGCGACATAAAATTCTCAGAGGGGACCACCGCGATTCCTTAAAGAGATGCTGGCTTGCCTGGCGAATGTAAATGACGATACGACGGCAAAATAAAATGTTGAAATGAAAATTCGAGCATAATTGTCGATACGGAGTGTCATTTATATGTATGCATCTCAGTAGTCTCACAGTGCCCCTAGAGTTTAAATGCAATACGCTCGAAATACTCGACGGGAGGAACTGGGAACTAACTGTTTTGTTATGAAATTTCCAATTCATCGTATTATGGACTGTTGTGGTGAGTGTTGACGTTGACAGTTGAATAATTGATTATCGACTCAAGGTCAAGTGGGCGACTTACGAACTTCTTATCCAGGGAAGAGCTTATCTAGCTTCATTGTGTTCTTCGTAGTTGTGTTGGTACAGGTGACATATCCTATTTTTTTAAATATTTTTTTAATTTTTAAATTTAAAGTTGTATAGAACGGATGACGAAGGTGGGCGATAACTGTACTGGCATTTAAATTTAATTGGGACACTGGGACTGATTTTTTAAAATTAATTTTGCTTGTAGAGATCTGTGAATTTGTGGTGTGGTGACTGGGCCAAATGTCGACAAGGCGTAATAATTGGTATCTGGACGGGTCCTCCTCGGAGGAGGAGGAGAAAGACCTCTACCGTCAAGTACGGTCGTGCAGCAAAGTTGTCCCCTGCAGTAATGACCGTTGCGATGAAGAGCTGCTGCTGGTGAACAACAAGGATTATTACTGCTCCAGGGACTGCTATTGCTCTAAATTGGAGCGGCACAAAAGGGGGGACACCGGCATTTTGTTGAAAAGGATTACCCTTAAGGGCCGAGGGGGAACCGGGCTTTTGCGGGATTGTGAGCAGCTGGATCATTTAGTGATTGAAGTGAATGACGCCAAGGGTCGAGTTGTTAAGGTGACGTCATTTTCACCTTTAACCTTTTTTTTGGGCAAAGAGGGACCTCACGATGGTCGACGTTACGAACGATTTTTTGTCTCCTTCTGTTTTTTAGGTTAATAATTCCGGAAGTGCCGTTCAACGCTGGAAGAAGCAGCGGTCAAAGGAAGAGAAGACAGCGGCTACGAAAACTGAGCGCCAGTTGAGGGAAGAGCAAAACGAGAGATTGAAGGAACTCTTGAACCCCCACATGTGTTGCAGTAGCTCCTCGGAGGAGTCTTCAAATGAGGAGGACACTCCAGAGGGGAAAAGGAATTGGATCGTGGAGGAAACTGCGNATGAGGAGGACACTCAAGAGGGGAAAAGGAATTGGATTGTGGAGGAAACTGCGAGGGAGGAAATTCGAATCTTGCTCAGTTCTGGAGTGAACTCCAACATTTGTCCACTGTACCCCCTGGTGGCGACGAGGGGGATGAGACTGAAAGTAGGTGGACAAGATGTCTTTTAAAAAATGACAGGGAAATGTTAATGTCTTTGATAATTAATTATGTTGAATTTGTTCCTCGAAGGGTTACATCATCAACGTTGTCAGCCCCTGGGAGCTGTACATCCAAACGGAGGAGATGGTTCTGGAAACCCTCCAAATCGACGAGGTTTGCAACCGCCCCGAGGGACTGGACCCCCGCTTAGTCTGTCCGGATTGGCAACCGGAAGTGGAAGGATTTTGTGTCGCCAAATACGAGGATAAGTTCCACCGAGCCAAAATCCTGGACCAGGTGGGCCCCAACTTCAAAATAAAATACATGGACTACGGGAACATTGATGTGGTTCCAAGGACGGCCGTGTTCCAACTGAACCCCGCAGTGACCTTGACACCCCGGCAGTACCTCTTTTTTAAAATGTCCAACGTCAAACCGTTGAGGAATGAGGTGACTTGGAGTGACGAGGTGTGTCAGTTTTTGATGGAGCACCTGGACGGGGGCATTGTGGAATTTACTGTGGATGCGGTGGATCGTCGGATAATTTATTGGGGGACCATCAAAGTCCTGTCGTCGCTTTCCAAACAGGTGCAGGGGGACATGGGGAACATTTTGGTGGAACGGCAGATGGCAGAGGCGGATTCGTACTACGTTTTAAAGCATTGCTCCATCAATTCCCAGGATAAATAATTTTTCGTTTCCACAATTTTTAAAAATTAAGATAATTTTTGTAATTAATAATTAAATGTTGACCACTATTCAATTACAAATGAATTACAAGAATACAAGACAAGATGTTAAAAAGGCTTTTTTAAGGATTTCTCCGTTTACTCTTGACCGCCGCAGCATTTCTCTCGATAAGATCATCCGACAGCTGATTCAAAATGGCGTTCTCCTCCTTGCTCTGCTTCAAATCATTCTCGAGCGTCTCTAGCCGCATTTCCGAACGACGAAGCATCGCAGCCACGGTGACATTCTCGCTGACGAGATCCGTTTCCTTGGCAACGGCGTCTTTGTAGTGACTAAAAATGAATAGTGAAGCAAATTGTTAGGTTTAAAATGGTTTAGGGTAGCATAGAGTTAAGGCTGGAGAGCACCCACATTTGAATACGCTCCTTCGCCACTTTTTTTGCCACTTCCAATTGTCCTTCTGTACTCAAGATAGCCTCTGTCAGCTTGGCCTCCTCCTCCTTCAGAGCGTCCTCGGCCGCTTTCGCTTTTTCCAGCGCTTGCATACCCCGGGCATATTTTCTAAAGTGACACAAAAATGAGATGTTCGGAAACATGTCAGGGTCAAAGGTGACCCACACTAAAGGGGAATTTAAGAAATAGTTGGTGGTCGCAGGATCTCACCTGTTGACATCCGCGTGGGCTTGTTCCACGTTCCTCAGATCCGACAAGGATTGATCCCTCGCGTCAATCTCCTCTGTGACATCCTCGCTAATCAAGTTGATCTCCTCCTTCATTGCCTCAATATCCCGCAACAGCTTCTCACTCTGCATCTCCGCCATTGACGTCGCTTTTCTGGGTCATTTCAAATAAAATTATCAATAGGGCACACATCAACTCCTCTGCGTATTCCAATGATAAGAAGAATGATAAGTTATGAACCACAGAGATAACAAAAGTCCCTCCGCCTCCTCCCACCCCACCCCCAATCTTACCCGATCATGTCTTCAAACTCCTTGTGCTCCTTCACCAGAGTATCGTACTGTTGCTTCAAACTTTCCTCCAGAGCGTCCAGTGCCTCCCCACTTAGTTCCCAACCAATGTCGTCCTTAGAAGACGCTCCCTCCTGTTCCAAGTCCACATCCTCCTCATCGTGGGATCCTCCACAGGCTCCAGTTGGAGGGGTCCTCGCGTCAGCTGACATTTTCAAAGTCCGACGTCCTATAAATAATTTAGCAACCACCGGAACAGGTAAACTCGAGCGGAAAACCTGGAAAGACGACCACCACAACAAAAATTCAAATATTATTAATCCACTGTGTGCTCCTCCGACATTCGGTCACGTATTTCAAGGTCACGTAGGGATCTGCAACAACACCACAAACTTGAACACACATGAAAGGGATTTGACTATCATATGCGGATGCAAATAATCTTTTCTTACAATTCAGATGCCAAAACGAAACAGAAATGTTGGGTGGCAATCAACTGTCTCAAGCGGATGACTCGACGTTTAAAAATGATCCCTTAAAAATTAAAAATCCTTCTTAGCTATTTGGACTGGTCCTTAAAATATGATATTTAGTGAAGTCAGGTCCCAGGGGAAATTGACAAGAACAAAAAATGCAAAATGATAACCACTTATCCCTACATGATGAGAATAATTAATAATTGTGCTACAGACAGAAGAGTAAATAATCAATTTGATTTTTTTTATTAGGGAGAAACATAAAAACAATTTCAAAAATCCTTTTCCCGCCTACTCCCCCATCGCCCCCGAAAACTTTGAAAATCAAACTTGAACACTACTGGTGCGGGGTAAAAGTCACACAAGACATTTTCATTATTCCTATTTTACTTTTTATAATTTTTATAATTATTTCACAATGGCACACCCGTTCCCCCAACAAGGTCCCGTTCCACCGGGTTGCCAAACGTCAGGAAGGATTTGACGTAATCCAGAACGAGTGACGCCACCACTGCAAAAACAAATTAGCATAATTTACTCCTATTATTGTCATGTTACCCCCAACGTAAATGGGGGAATGAAATTAGTAACAACGTCTACCTGAGCAACCAGAGCAGACGTCTCCCAACTGAACTCGTATTTGCTTCCCCAAGCAGAAGTAAAGGAAGAGCAAAAAAATTAGGCCCGTCCAACCCCTCTGGGTAGCATCCTCCCAAAGGGTCCCCCCTGCAAAAATGTCTTTCCCATCGGTCAAATCCACGGGTAATCCAGACCGGTATTGCGGTTTCTTTGGGACGGTCGCCCTTACCCTGGGAGCCCATTCACCCCCTGGTGTCCCGTTAAAACTCCCCGGAAGCTGTTCAAGGTCAACCGGAAAGCGTGTGTTCTCCGCAGTGCTCCCATTTTCCCCAAAGCCCTTGTCATAATCCTCCAACTCCCGCATTTCCCCAAAGTGGCGATTCCCCCGAAACTGGCGATGAAGATACTTGCTCCCGCCATTCGCCGATAAGCTCGTGTCCCGCTAAAAAAAAAATTAAAGGCAGCAACAATTAAATTTGTTCGGTTACCAAGTCAAACAAGCGCTCTCTTACCAACAAGAGGATATCCATGTCCGCCAGGTAGGGAACACTCTGCAGGCAGCCTTCCTCTCCGGTTCCAGGCAGTTCCAGAGCTCCCGTTAGTCCTCCCAGGACCCCGGTAAGGAGCAAGCTCCAGTAACTTGGAAACATGATGTGTGTGCCAAATTTGCCCGGCTAAAATTAATAATACACGGATTCACCATCGACTCGAGATATTGGAATGAAGGGAAATGAGAAGAACGTGGGAGCTCTTACCGCTTCCTACGCTCCTCAAGACCACAGCGGTCAACAGGTGTGTTCAGCAGCGTTATGGCGAGCTGCCATAAACTGAAGCCACAATGAGCGCCCTCAACCGTGAACCGTGCAAGCTGCACAAAGTAAACAAAGTGTGAGAGACTTCGTACGCAAAGGGGAAACACGGTTACCGACAGACTTGCCGTTAGCTTCAAGATTTATGTAAGCTCTATAGAGTATCACTGTACTGACGGCTATAACGGCATATGTACATCTGTTTTGTTTGTTTGCAAAGAGTAGTAGTATAATTATAGGGTAGAAGACGGAAATGGTATGGAGGATGGTTTTGGTTAAAAGCACCAAACTTGAAAGGCGATGATAAGATGCGGTAATAAAATAACGCAGACAAGTAATTATAGTCCATCAATGGTTTTTTTGGTTCTTCTGTGAATGGATGCTGTATAAAATATAAAACGTTTCTACAAAACAATTTATCCGGATATTTTAATTAGTGGTGCTCTGATGATGGATTAACTGCCCCTTGTTGTGTTTGCCCTACAGGGTTACCGGAACAGGGGAAGGGGGCAAAGGGGGATAAACAAGTTCTGTAATGCATTGTACTCCCTCCCCCTTCTTAGTATCCTGCCTTGTGTAAAATACTCAAACGGGGGGATTTGTCCCCCCCCGTGTTCCGAAGCCTATGTTAATGCAAATTCGTTCGTTACTGCGTGTTAGTTTTATCCGTTCTTTATTAATTTATTTAAACAAAGGACCATTATCGAATTCATTTAATTTTAAACGAAAAAGGGGCATTCGCAATTTTACATGGGTTTGCAAAAACTCACAATAACGCTAAATTTTTTAGGTCGCCCGGGCCCATTAATTTGGGGCAAAATTTTGTGAAACAACTGGCTAATTTGAATGCAATGACGTATAGAGAGCTTATATCGGAGTACATACCACCACGACAAGAAAATATTTGCATAGACGCCATGTGTGGGGGCGGAACCAGCAATGATGAACGTACCAGGTACTCATTAATTATTAATGTTTGTAGTTCCAATCATAAAGGAACGGATGCATAATTTGGAATTTATTTCTGAAACGCACCTCTCTACTCTGGTTCATAACAGCCCATACAAAAGCTTTACTTACGAAACACGTTATTTTTAAAGTGACCCTGCACGTTCCCATGGGGGTTGTACAGGGCACAGCCCACAATCATGTTCCCCTTCCGTCCCGTGCCGAACCCGAATCCTTTACTGTTCTTCCACACCATTTGGGTGAAATGTCCCGTGGCGGGCTGCCAGTCTCCGTTGTAGTCATGCTGGCGCTCTTCCGCGTACCAGCTTTCCGCAGATTTTACCGCGGCGTCTTTATCCGAGGGGGAGCCTCCCCGCTGCGCCCACAGATTTTCCCCGGCGCCATTTTTGTGAGGGCAGGAGTGGTCAATTTTGCCTTTGTTGGCGTAGTACTGGGCGCACTGAACGGCCCGCTGGTTTAACTGCAACAACGCGGATAAAAAAATGAGTAGGCCTATTCCATGGGATAATAGGATCCAAAATTAGGTCACTTACGTCCTCACTGTCAGTTAGACCAGCCACGTGGTGCTGCGCCCTGTATTTGTTGTGGAGGTTCCGCGCTATCTTCTGGTAGCCTTGTTCCCCACCCCAAATCCCGTTTATGAGGAGACACCCCGCAACTAGCAAAGGAAGGGTGAGCGCCATCTTGAAAAGAGGGTATTATTGTGCCGCCGTTGAAACCGTTGGATAGTGTGTTATTCTCTGAGACAGATGCAACTGATAACTCCCCCTGTTTGGGGCAACTGCTTATATACCGCATTGGATAAGGAGGCAATTTGTTTTCGAAGAAGTGCTTAATAGTCCGCCTCCCAAGGGCGAATTTGATGCATGCCCCGCTTTCTAAGGAGCCAACAATTTAACAGTAAAAACGGCGGCAGTTGTACCTATTTTAGCGTCATATCATATCGTCTAAATTTATTTTGCCCCAATTTCCCCCTAATAATGGGTTATGCCGAACTGAACGACATTGCGGCTTTCCAGCAAATCCAGGTACCTAAATTAACAAATTCTAATTTTTCTTCCGAAAAGGATTATTAATTACTAATTACTTTTGTAAACTTAACTACCTACATATTGATTCAGCTTGGGGAAGTGACATGTCCTGAGGCAACAGCGTCGTCGTCGTCATCTTCCTGGTATCTGGTGACGTGGGTGGCGGATGAACTGAAAGACGCCAGAAAAAAAGTGTCATATCGCTCGAGTGTCACATGTATCTGTGTAAATAAGTGGTACCTATAATTTATGATCGCTTCTATTCTCTCTTCTCCACAAATTTATGCAGTCTTACCAGAGGCATACCGTTATAGAGCGTCACATGTAACTATGTAAGCGTTCGGTGGGCAGGTACTCGTCTGTTTTCGTGCGTTATGATTATTTCTCTGTGTGGCATGAGTGTGTAAATGATATTACGAGGTAATCAGGTTACTACGTATCATAAACGGTAAAACTTGTTGTTTTATGGGTTATTATTAGACTCTCAAAGTGCATCTCCTAAAGGAACATAATTTATTTGGATCAGGTTTATAACTCATTTTTCTTCTTCTTTATTTCAAAGAATGGCATCGTCGAAAACAAAAATACGTTTTGATGGATGCAGTGGCTACGGAACATGGACTAACGGGGGAACCAAGGGGGACAATCTTAGATCTCCCAAGTTTAGACATTTTACATTAGAATGATAGGGAAGGGGAGAAGCTTCAATGTATCATGTCCTTGTCCCCCCTGTTCCGGCGACCCTGACTAGCATTGTGACTGCGACATTGGATTATCCTTACAATACAATAGATTGGGGAGAACAACCGTGATACGTGGTATGCATAATAGTAATGTTTATTCTGGGNCCTTGTCCCCCTGTTCCGGCGACCCTGACTAGCATTGTGACTGCGACATTGGATTATCCTTACAATACAATAGATTGGGGAGAACAACCGTGATACGTGGTATGCATAATAGTAATGTTTATTCTGGGAATGACAGGAAATAAAGTATTCACCTCCACATTTTATAGCAAGTGTCGCTCACATTTCTGAATAAGAGTCTGATGGCTAAATGTAAATAATAATTTGCAGTGAAGTACACGCGTATGTCATTACAACGGAAATGGTTTGCGGTTAACATTTTCCATTCTTCCATGTCGCTTTAATTTTATTTGTTTTTCGTACGTTCACCGCCCCACTTTTGACTGTCCAGGACAGCAATACCAATCAATCTAGTCTAGTGTTCCTTGTGTGCCAAAATAGTGCAATACAAACAGTTTGTATTTTTGTTTTAATTTTTCTCAAAAACTACATCTTATTGCGTAGTAGTGGTGTGGGGGAATAAAGAAATAGGTCATTCAATGCGATTTGTATAGAAAAGTAACAAATTGTTGGGTTTTATTGTGAAGTGGGCATTTCATTGGAAGTGCTCGTGCTGTTTGAAATTGCATAGAAGAGCAGGTCATCCTGGGATAGGTTGCAGCACTTGACCCGCACGTTGTTTAAGGCTGTGTCGTCCGTTACTAGACAGAAATTAAATTTAAAAAATTGTGGGTCCATCCACGTGACACAAGGACGAAAATTTAATTTTCTTGTGATAACTTACGCCAGCCTTGAGCAGGCTCAACTTGTGTTTGGAGCCCACAGATGTATTGGTGGGACTGACAGATTCGAGGGGTTGTCCACTCGCCCCACCTACAAAAATAAAAATAATCATGGAACACGTTTCACGTTTCTTATTGGTGTTCCCTTCGTTTGGAATTTTTAAGCGAACCTTTCTCCGTGCCCCTCGATAAACTGGGTCCCTTCCGCACACAAAATTCGAAAGTTGTTCGCCGCCGTTTCGTCCACAAAAGCGGTGCTGGCTTCCTCCGTTCGAATTGTGAAGCCCCTCGCGTAGCCGTGACCATCACACCAGAAGATGTCCCCCCAACTACCCCAGTCCCCTTCGCTGCTGGTAATGGTGTCCCCGGCTTGGGCCTCCCCGGGGGAGGAAGGAGGATTTCCGCAGTGAAATTTTACTCCGTTGAGGCAAGTGTCATCCACCACCATATCCCAGGAGCTCCACACTTCCGTTTTCAGTTGGAAGCCAATCACCTTCGTGCCTTCGGGACAGTGCTGGAATTCTCCCCAGACTCCCCAGTTGGTGATCATGGGAGATGTCAAGATATCCTCCGCGGACGCTAAGGATAACACCAGCCCCAGAGTTATACAGATTCCCACTTTAATATTCATTTTTCCCGTAAATCTATAATTCTGGCGGTGATGGCGCTACACTTCTCGGAATCCTGTGCGATTTCTAAGGACGATGTATGACCACGTCTGCTGAAGAGAACTTCATTTTCAAGTTTGCCTCACGAGAGGTAATTTATTGGAATGCGAGATATAACCACTTGACTTGGTCTGATATAATGGTGGCATTGTTTACGCTATTTTGGATTTGTAAATGGATCAGATTATTGCGCCTTAGGGAAATCCTCGCTTAACCTTAAATCTAAAAGGGACGCTATTTAGGTGTCGATATGCCACATGCAAATTTAGGGAGATTTTGTTCGTTATTTGCACGGAATACTTTTAGGATCTACTTTTAGTTTTCGGCCAAATTAAAATTTGAGAACACTCATCAGAAAATTCGCTTAAAATGGGACTTATATATCATAAGGACAGTAGTATGATTATGAAAGGACGGGCACCTCCCCTATCTATACTAACTAACTCCACACCCAAATAGCTTCCCCTTTAAGTCTGCTAAATACCACGCGAACTAGATAAAATTTGTAATGTTAAAAAAGCTGTTGTCTTTTGTGCTTTTGTAATAAACTACACATTTCAGCTGACATTGAACTTGTGCTAAATAAATCCCCAGCCAGCCATAGTGTTGTTGGTTAACCATAATCTGCGCACACAATAATTGCATATGATCCTTGTAGCCCGCTTATCTACACGGGGGAAGCTTATAAGCTTCTCATTGCGATTGTCCTCATTTTGGTTATCTGCACAGATAGTATAGGAGGATAAGAAAGGAAGTTTTTTTTTCAGTTTTAATAAAATAAAATAAAATTAAATAGTGTTTATCCATGCGTCCACTTTTGCGCGACGTACTACCTGGATGACCCCTTTACCCTGTGGTCTTATCTAACACGGGTGTCGCAGTTTTGTGTATGCTTCATGCATTACTGACATTAATTTCTGCCAGGGTTCCTCTACAAAAAGTGATACAAGCCATTTTAGCATAGCGTTTTCCTGATGATAACCACTTATCCTCTGTCTCCTTAAAAATCCCCCTCGTGCAGTTTGGGTGAAGGAAAAGTTGGCAAGATGCTTTTAGATTCCGGAAGACTTTATTGTCAGACAATTTGTCCGTATAAAAAGGTAAAGCAAGGGTAATAAAATAAACAAGTCGTAACAGTATTTTTTATCCGACGGAACCTTTATTGGGCTACACCTTCCCTCCGGGGGAAAAAACCTTAAGCGGCGGTGCTATTTGAAATCCCGTAAAAGAGCTGCTCTTCCTGGGATAAGTTGCAGCATTTAATCCGGACGTTGTTTAGCGCCGTGTCGTCCACAGCTGCACAGGACACAAAAAC
>JAHZNE010001836.1:0-24702 GCA_027744055.1 Callyntrura sp. NNG-2020
GTCGTGTCATACTCTCCACCATTTAATTACAGTCCCCACGCTGTTTTATCATTCAGCAAACCAAACAACGGCTCGTCATTCTTTTCTCCCGGTTGGTGACAACGGTACGCGGGTTTAACATGAAAGAATATACATTATGTATTTCCAGAATTCCAAACGAAACACAATTTAGTCTTTTATAAATTTCAAAATGGAGTCGTCCTTGGGCTGTGAGCAGTTTTACGAGTTATTTAAAGTCATTCACCTCTTCATAAGAATAGTGCCGGTTTTGTCAGGTTAATTATGATAAGTGTTCTGAAACTCACTCCTGTATTATATATCCCTGTTGCAACTACTTACTTACACCAATTGGAAAACAGCATGTCTGACAAGATCATTAAATGATAGATTAATTTTGTAAGTGTAAAATCCTCCTTTAAACCTATTGCTTTCTTGTGTAACTAAACGCACCCTGTCACGCATTGGCGTGCTAAGACCAAAATGTAACTTTGCTAAACTCATTTTCTAACCATATTGTCATTTCATCCATTTCAGCGAATTGGCACACAACATCATTTCAAAACTGTTATGCTACCTTGGTCTACCTATAAACCTGGCGAAAGCGGCTGAAACAGGAACGCTAAAATACAAGGGGAAGTCTTTATTACACGAGCCTGCACTGTGCAGTTTTCGTTGTTTCCTACATACGCTGTGCACAGAATAAACAAATGCGCATATATGAAAAATACATACACACACCCAATATTAGATTATGATTACGATCATGTTAAGACGTGTGGGGCAATGTAATCCATTATATTGTAGTTCACAGCTTTGTTTGATAAATAGCTGAGAAAAAAGCACACACAATTTTTCACAAGGTATCTACACACGCAAGCAAGCTATATACAATATATCATTAGAAAATAGGTGAATAGAAACGTTTTTTCCACACATAAACGCTAGGTGCTGTTGTAGAGCTTAGGGCTAACTGGAAGGGGGTTTTTCTTTGAAATAAACATTTAGCTCTCTGCCCATTTCGCGGGCCTTATAATGAGTGTATGCGTATGTATTTTTCAAAGAATAATAGTAGTAGCAACCAGCAATGGGTATAGCTCTATATGTACATACGTA
The DNA here is from genome assembly GCA_027744055.1 of Callyntrura sp. NNG-2020. Taxonomy (NCBI): domain Eukaryota; kingdom Metazoa; phylum Arthropoda; class Collembola; order Entomobryomorpha; family Paronellidae; genus Callyntrura; species Callyntrura sp. NNG-2020. The sequence continues at coordinate 1,114 of JAHZNE010001836.1, forward strand.
TTTTGTGTGAGATGTCGGCAGAGGTAGGATACGCTTTAAATCTCACGGGAGCCATTTTTCACCGTACAAAACGGGGGAAATTCCCATCACTCTGTCGTCCACAAAAAATAAGCCATATAGGATGAGGAAGAGAAAGAAGCGCACCAGTAGGGCTAGTGGATATTGGACAGAGGAAAATGAATGAAAGTGCACACCAAAACTGGCTGATTTACTGGATGGTAGAGAGAAGCCTGCTAGAGAAAGTACACAGAGTGCTGCACATTCGTACATGTAATAAGTTGTTTTATGCATAATACGAAAACTGCACGACATCTAATATTCATCTGCCTAGATCTTTATGCGTACTAACGAAAAATATTGCTCGTCTGCCACTGCTACATCGCTGCACCAGAACCTTTGAGCGAAGTGATACACCTCCCAACATGCTTCACCAGAAACACTCGTAAACTAAACAACGTACACGTTATTGTTGTTTGTGATACGGCGTGTGTGTGAGTGTGTATATATGCAACTTTATTGTCTAGTTTACACAGGGAGAAAGTAAACATGAAGCAATTTCAATGAATATTTTCCGCTATATATTGCGACTACACAGGCTAATAATAAAGAATAATTTTCCCTTCAACATACAGCTACACACGTATATAGGAGCGTCTCCCTGTTTCCCTCCCTGCCTCCCTACCTATTTAGAAGTGGATTTTGTGAAAGAATCCATTTCACTTACACATTGGCATCAGGTGTTACGTTTCAAGTTCGACCCTTATAATCAATGAATCTTTGAAAGAAGATGCCAACTCACCCCTTCCTTTTTCTTCCTTGTTTTCTCTCTATAAGCTCTGCATCTGCATGCTGATGTATTTATAAGCTATATAGGGTTGCGCATCTTGTGCATGCCTGCACCGACCTGCGATTACAGTTTCCCATATTACGGGATACATTTATAACTCGTAATAGTCCATCCCCCCACCTTATGTGCATACTACTCATTTTAAAGATAAAAGTTTATTCCGAGGCTTATTATGTCTGCCAACTGTAATCTATAAAGTTTTATGAGAGACCAAAGCAAAATTTTCTCTTTTTCGTCATTTGCATTATTAAAAATTTTCAGGTTGTTTGTTGCGTCCCAAGCTCGTCCGTATGTATTGCTTTCTTTTAGAAAGCTGCAACAGAGAGCCGTTATTTTTTAATTTATTTACCTTTTCTAGCTGTAAAAAATGTTTCGTGAAACACACACTTTTTTACTTTCATGTTGTTGGTTGGTAGATGAAAAAGTGAAATATGATGCCGCCTGTAACGTTCTAGTAATCTTGTAAAATCATAAGAAAAACTCAGCTCATTATTTTAAGAAACATGGTGAACTGGTGTTATGAACAGATGTGAAATGAACATAATTTCCCATTGTGCTCTATATAAAGTCCATAGATAACAAATTACAGGTTGCAGGTAATTGGTTTTTCGGATCTTTTATCCATAATGTCTGTGCACCTGAAACCATTTCATTACGAAGCAAAGGTAACAGATTGTTTTTGTACAGGCACGTAAGTATTACACAGGAAACTTTTTATATTTAGTTCACTGTATTACTTACCTTAAACCTTAAACTTATGTTTTCGAGTTTCGTTTGGAAGCCGGCAATCTCAAAGTATCGAATGACCAATGTCGCCGCAAATGCAAAGACAACAATAAACAAATGTACGGCCCATTGCTACTCTAACAATAATATTATGAGTCTGAAGGCGTTGTTGTCATTTTTGTGTTTATATCTCCTTGTGAATTCACCCTGAAAATTGAGAGTCGAATCTTACCTGATCTTGTGCAGTATTGAGTTTCTGCGATTACCTTCTCACAGTGATTGAAACTTACTCTTCCATAAACCCATTCCGATATATTGCACTCCCTCCTTTCGTACTGACCATTTGTGTCGGGGTTCAGCTGGCTTTATCTTAATCCTTCAATCTGAAACGAATTTTTTGACAAATCCACCCTTCCATATTGTTTTTCCTGGGGTATTACACTGCCTCGAGTATCAAAATTTTGTGACAGGTGACATCTCGACATCTGCGTCACGAAACGGTGGAAGTGTTCAGTTTGTTTTTGTTATTTCGAAATAAACTGTCCATTGAGACTACATATTCCAGACTTGGTTAAACGTAGTAACATAAGCTAAAGAAGATGCAATATAATTTTTTCACTGTTCCGCAAAGTGTTTCATTCTGGTGTCATTCTTCGCCATTATAAATGCACCAGAAGTACCAAAAATATTTTAATTAAACTTGTCATGTTCCAATTACTTGTTTAAATATTCTCTGCCATGCTTCTAGACTAAAAGCATGGAACAACACAGGGACAGATGAGGAGTGCTATAATGAACTTGTACGCTGCAAAGTCAAGGTTTAAAAATTTCTTATACTTTTAAGTTCAATTCCTTTGTATTTTTTTTTCTTTCCATGTTATTTTGATGTTGAAGTGATCTTCAGAATAATGATGATCATGAACTTACCCTCTCGTCATCGTCCTCTCATCAGAATACAATAATAAAGCATGAATTTGAATACACTTATTGTGCATATCAACTAACAAGAGTTATCATAAAAGCTGCTGCAGCATGCTACTGAAAAAGAAGAGAGAAAAAAAAACTCATAGTCTCCCAAGTTTGTTTTTCTTTTTATTTTCTTCATCTCTCTCTTTTATAATGACTTATAGAGTGACGCGTTGTGCATATATAAAAATGCATCCCCAGCAAAAATATTCTTGTTTACAATTTACCCTTCTGATTTCCCTTTCATTTCTTTCAAGTATCTATTACCATATTACCCTCTTGCTCTGCCCCGTCTTCTTACAAGAATATGAATGATACTCGCCAGATGACATTATTGCTTTAGCAGAGTACGCACTTTTCCTGCACGCATGCATGGAATACTATTGTGAGCACGGAATAAAAGTTCCAAAAAAAGAAAAAAACACGTAGTTTGTGCATAATACTCCCCTGCAATAGGCCAGCATGCGTTTGTCTGGGGGAACTATATGAAGTAAACAGTTGAATAGGTTTAGAAGTGTGCGTGCGTGTGTAGCAATGTACTGTGTACAATGCACCAACAACATCGTCGTCATCATCATCATGACACAGAAAAGAAAACTGAAAGAAGAAGGGTGGAATATTAACCAAGTTATGGAATTTCTTATTCTTACTTTTTATTCGACCTCTCACTCCACTCCTCGTCGTCCGCTTTTATGATGCTTCCAGTAATATATATGCACGGGACTCTGGCACAAAAGCACGTTTATTTACAAGATATTTACGGAGATATGTGTATAATATGGGAAACCAATGCCGTTTATTTTCATATATATCAAATCTCATGTCAAAATGATATTCCTCCTCAAGAAATGATATTGTATTTTGATGTTCCCTTTATAGAATTACGACTACATCACGGTTTCCCTCAAAATTGCGTCACATAATGTGTCTGTGAGTACATATATATTCCCATGAACCATGAGCGTTTACTGGGAGCTGCGATACTCGAAGAAACTTCTCTTGACAACGATGATGAGAATGACTGAGGGCGAAAAACGTAAGGGTTGCCTGCTTACCCGTCCATCTGAAGATGTGTTGTCTTCTCTCTTTGGAATGTACCCTCCAAGCACAGTGCATTATTCGTCGTCCTCCTCGTCGTCGTCCCGTCATCATATTCAACAGCCTGTGAATAGATTTCTCTTTTCTGCTGGCTTCATTTCTTTCCTTTTCTCTTTCATCCCCATCAGCACGACGTGTTGTGCGTTGTTGTTCCAAAACGACATGCTGTCCTACCCGGATTTTCTTATGAGTTTTCTCTCTCCCTCTCTGTCTCTCTTGTAGTCAACATTGATATGTTTGCAGTTGACAAGTCAAAAGTTAGCCGGAGAAGTAATCAAAAGAATTGTAAGTTCAACCAGCATCACCATTATCATCGCCATAACCAACCAAGCCAACGTAAAAGGCGAATAAGGAAGGGAATAAAGCCTGAAGAAGCGAGTGCCCTCTTTCTGACACTCCTTGTACATGTTTATGTATAACGATTTGCGTTGCTTACTGTTTCTTCCAAGAGCACTTTTTCATGTTTCATCAATTTGTACGGTTTTTTGTTAAGGATAAGCGTGTGGGTGCATGATTGACTTTAAAACATACGTCAATGTTTTCGGCCGCAGAGGTACTATGTCTGTATATATTATATTATGTCACTCTTGTTATTTTTTGATGCGTTTACAAAGTTACTTTTTCCTGTTTGCTACATGCCCACTTTCTTTATGTACTTTCTCGTGTTTCCCTACAAATTTCGGGACTACCTACCTTACGCCTCTGATAGAAAGACGTGAGATGAATTTGTTTTTCTTTTCACTTTTCGTCTTGCCCTTGATGTGTTTAAAGTTTACCGAGCGTGTGTGTGTGCACATGTAACGGGATGGTAGAAAAAACTTTGAATTTTTTTGTTGCCAAAGGTTGGTACTGCTGCTGTCGTTGATGCATTTTGTAATGATTTGTGTGAGTATAAATAGGTATAGACCAGCTCCCACGTATACCCTACAACCCACCTCCATTTCTCTTTGGATGTGGCACATGTGAGCACGTAATAAATGAATATATTTGTGTGAAAACTAAATTCATATCTTGACACAAGAGGTCTTGTGCATTTAACATATTTTTTGCTGCAGATACGGACATTTTTATTGGATTTACGCACTTTTTATGTGCCATCGTGCGGTTCACTTGTTTTAATGGAGATCAAGGCTGAACTTTTACTGGTTTTTTGGTGGTGCACGCCATATTGCCGCATTTATTACGCGGAGCAGAGACTTCCGTCGTCGTCGTCCGAGTCTCTTTGGATAAACAGTAGTGCAATAATGTGGCATGCATGATGAAATCATAAACCGATTAGAGCGAAACATTTTTCTACAAAACAGGTAAGCTAAGCGTAATATATATGTTTCTTAATATGATTGCACATAAGTTGCAGCTTTCCCTACCGTTTGATGCTTGTTTTTTATTTGTCCGTGTAATGCGTTTCCCAGCTTTTGTATACAAAGCTAAGCGTAACATATATGTTTCTTAATATGATTGCACATAAGTTGCAGCTTTCCCTACCGTTTGATGCTTGTTTTTTATTTGTCCGTGTAATGCGTTTCCCAGTTTTTGTATACTTTCCTCCACCCACGTTCATTCATATACGAAGCGCATACCCAAGCCTCTAATATAGATACACAGAGACTAAGAAGCACATTGAGAAAACTGAGCACCACCAGAAAGTAAGGGAATGAAAAAAGAAAACAAACAGTTTTATGGAAATTTCATCTGCGTATCTGTTTTCCTGTGTGTGGCAACATCTTGCATTATGAAGTGGAAGGAGAGAAAATGGATTTCAATATCAATTTCCTTTTTTCATGAGTTTTTACCGTGGAAAAATTGTTCGTTTTAATATGAATAAAATATCCGTGTATATATACAAGGGGGTACGACGATAGTTTGTTGTAGAAGAGGCTTAAGCAGTAACATCATCTAGTAATACCCAGAGCTCTCCTGCCTCCTCTCTACTGCTACCACCACCACCACCACAACCCCTGTTACGTTGCAATATTTTCTGCCCATTTTTCTTAAGACTTTCCCCCTTAATCGATTTCCCCCTTTCTCCGTTTCCTGTCTCCATCGTCTTTCTAGTCATTTTCTGTGGCTTTAGTACGTACTACGTAGGTTTACTAAACGGAATCGAGTAAGTCACTACAGAACGACTAGATCTGTTTGTTAGTAGAAGTGCAGTGGTGGTGGTGGTAGTGAAGCTGTAGCATTTTCCATTTTAAAAGGTATTATAATGGTGATAGTATTAGTGCACGTGAGGGAAAAATATATATATTTTATTTTTATATGGTTTTAACTTGAGTAATATGTTACTTAAAAATATTTCCTGAGTTTGACGGTACGGAATAAGCCAGCTCATGTTTTCTAATGAAGTTCAGGGCATATACTACGACGACCAGTACTTCGTGATGTGATACAAGACGAGGAGCAGTTTAACAAGAAAATGCACAAAATGTCTCAAATATATGTATTATGCACTGGGCCAGCACTAACTGAAGGATAAGGGGTGTGTTGAGATCATCATTTAAAAGCGAGCAGGAACACATTCCATTTTAACACAAAAATTGCTTACAAGAACCACTACTACTACCAATGCCACTCTCTGGTCTTCTATCTTCAGATTCAGCATTCAGGCAAAGAAAATGTAAAATGCAACTCACTTTGCATAATCCATATATACCGAACTGGGTGTCTTCTTTTACGGCAGAACAGCGGTATAAATAGAGGAGAATGAAAGGAAATGCCACATAGTCAGTATATGGTTGATAGTATTTCTTGGTTCTGGAAAACTTGACAACTTTATTTTCTGTTGCACGACTACTTTTCTGACAACAGTTGTAATGAAAAATGAAAACTGAAGAAATGAAAGAGAAAAAAACTATTTCCTTCTCAGTTAAATGCGGAAGAGGAGGAAAAGTTGCTGAATTTGTGGAATTTTTAACAAAACCGATGAAAGTTTTGAAGTAGTGGCGGCGGTGGTAGAGTGAGATCCATCAGGATTTGACTTTTTAATACATTTTACCAACGAACATGCATTTCCATGATAAATTGAAAGTATTGCATTGTACTGGGAGAAACGCGACTTTATTAGGGAATATTAGTTTTTAAACCGCCTTCAAGTCAATTATATGCAACCCGCAAATGAAAAAGTGGAAATAAGACTTTTCATGTAAAGTTGTTCGAATGTCTCGTCATATCAGTTTTGGAATGACGCCACTGTTTCTTGTCAAGCGAAAATAGTGTCAAGCATCACAACCTAATACACCACCACCACCATAATGCATATGTATATAACAACATGTACAAAGTTGGTACCCCTTCTATAACAGCAAAAATAGAAAAAAGTCATCGTGTGTGATATAGAACACCTATAACTTATAGCATTGCCATCAATAAAAGGTAGCGTACATTTGGGTCACACACATCAGGAGCATAATAGAGACACATGATTGAGCATCGACTAAAAACTCATCATGCCACGTGTACATTTTCACATTTTAGCAGCTCTCTTCATCGGAAAGAGTAAAGATGTTACTGAATGGATCACTCAATGTCTCCTGTCAAGTGAAGTTTTAACGAGAGTGCGAGTAAGTGTATAAAAGAACTAAAGAAGTCAGTGCTCTGCTTTGTGCTAATATTAATTCTTATTTACGTAGGGGTATTAGGGCGCCTCCACCTCCACTCCCTCCTGCTGATGCTGTGCTTCTCTCTCTAAACGATTTCCGTTTTCATATAATTACACTGCTAAAAATGTTTGACTAGTCGAAATCCAAGTTGCATCGAAGTACGTACTACAAGTACACAAAGGTATATATGTATGCCTTTTCTAAATTTATACGAGAGAACGACAAGTCAACTTATTGACGGGCTCCTAAAATGTGAGCATTAAAGGATTTATTCTCTACTTTTTTCCTCGTTAACGATCCAGTTTGATGACATTAACCTGGATATCACCTACCATTTCAGGAGGATGATTGCTCCATTAAAACAGACTGTTTGTGTGGTGAAATAAGGGAAATTGCAAGTTGGTACGGTATAGTATACTCTCATGAAGCCAGTTTAACAAAAAAAACTGTCTACAAGAAACGCTACTTTGGAGCTGGTGTACCTACATATCCGTGTGGTGGTACACGATTCTTAAAGCAATTTACTAAAAAGCGTTTTTTTAAGTTGACTCGATTATAACATCAACATGCTTAATCTACAGATACGACGATTCAAAGTCAACAACAGCCGTATATTATTTATAATGATACCAGTGTTCGTAGTTCATAGTACATATCCGCAATTACGTAAATTTATTGCCAGAGGTACCGTCCGTCGTACCGTAGCACTATGCCCTTATTTTTGTCCTACACACGCACCTATGTACACATCCCAACAAAAGACGACAAGTTATAAAATGCGACAACTCACATACGAGACAGAAACACATTATTATTACGGCTTGTTGTTCCCTCTAAAACGACAAAACTGTCAGCACTCTGGCAGTAGGTAGTGTAATAAGCTATATTCCCCGGTGGCAGCAGCACTTCATAATTCTCAAAGATACTTCCACGCGAGATTCGTCATGTCATTGCGAAAGTTTATTAAATGTCCCTTAAAACCAAACCGGACATGTAGCGGAACATGCGCCACATATTAACGAAACGGGCTAATGATGTCATGAAATTTTACGTTGGGCACTTATGTGCGTCACTCTATCATTACGACTTCAACAACAACACAATTCTCCTTTTGCATGACGGACTTTTTATGTAACAAATGGTAAACTAAGTGGCCATCACGCCGGTTCACCCTGTGGTCGTTCCTGACGTTTTGAAAAATATTCGTGATGTTTTCTAATGCTAAACTAGCACATTACATATTAGTGCTATCAAGCTTCTTCTTCCTTTTCTCTATCCGTATAGGTATTACTTTTTTAACGATTTGCTCTAAACTACTAGTTCTTACTAGGCGAGACTGCCAATATATCTGCCAGACGATGACTAGTCGGCATTGTCAGCAGATGATAAACAATATTGGTGTGTAGCGAGAAAAAAGAAGAAAATACCAAGAGTCGGAATAATTTTTCACCTATCAGTTTTGACATAATGATAACTCCTTTTTGCTTTTAATATAAATGTCTACTATGAAGTGGTGGTCGTATTGACGATGATGATGATGATGATGATAGTTGGGTAGAGCAGCAAACTCTTTGCACAATAAACTCTTTTGCTCTTTTCAATGCAGTGAATCAATACACATACTACTACTACTACTGGCTTGGTATTTCGATCAAAAGAGTTTCCTCTATGATGTATACATATTTGTTATATGGATATACCCAAAGAACTCAAATTATTTCCAAAACGAACAACGAGAACAACAATATAACCTGTGTCGAAGGTAGTAGTAGTAGTAACCAGTCGTCTGTCTGACATATTATTCAATTCAACCCATTTCAAGCATCAACACTCTTTTCTTTCTCTTTTCTTCCATCTTTCTTTTTACAAGCTGCAGCATAATAATTTGTTATTTCACTACTCTTGGCCACGCTTAGAAACTGCGGTTGTAAACGATAAAAGGAATGTGCTTTAAATTCATGAGCGTCACGATCACTCCCGGTATGAAATAGTGTGTGTGGAACGTAATAAAAAATTGTAATAATAATGCATCATAATACAAGTTTGTTACAAAGAGGGGAGAGGGAGAGAGAGAGAGCGAAAAAGATGACTGTCTTTTTGGTTTTCTAAATGGAAGCAAAGGGTGAATAATATTTTTGATGGAAAGATGAATGAGAGTTAGAAGTAAGAATAGAGAGATGCCTGTTTTATAACTTTATGAAAAAAAATTATATTATTTTCGTATGAAACGGTAGTATCATCGTCATCATTACTCGGCAGAGTAGTGGTGCAGAAAGGGGCATTGTAAGGCTTGCACATAATGGAAATATTGTGCATAATGGTATATTGGTTTTTTTGATTGTAGAAGTAGTAGCAGCAACTACTCAACCCTGGCTGCATAGCTCGTCTTTGTCAGGAGAAGGAGGAAGAAGGAAAAAGAGAAGCCACCTTGGAAAGTTTCAATAATAATAGTAGTCAAGTGTCCAACCAAGCAGCATCAAATTAGACCCAATTTGCCATACCAAATGTCATCTCGGTGGAATTGAAAAAGAAAAGTTGTACGCGCGCACGAATACCTCAAACAGTGCAATTCCTTGTTACTCCATTGTGGTAATTGTAATAGTCATCGTTAGCATTTATGTCGTCAATGAAATCTACAGTTGAACCGAAGAATTTTGTTCACTTCGGTTCATCCAAGCAACGACTGATGAAATCAATACTGAATTTTTAACTCGCCGATGTGAGAAGGGGAATGGACGAAGGAGCGAACGCTATAAAAAGAAAACGGGCGTTTTCCATTACCTATTGTTTATTAGTTGCTATACTCTTCTCAAAGACGAAAAAACGGAAAACGCATTTACCTGAAGGGATCAAGCCGATAGATATCTGTCATTCGAATGAAAACTCTTTCTTGGATGAATAATAAAAAGCAGTACTCCGCAGTTCTTGTCTGTCTCTCTTCTCAACCAGGAAAAACGCCAAAATCATGATTGTTATGTATGCATGTGTGCGAGTATATATATTATGTAAAACTCGATCAAGTTCAGTATCAGTGGCATCAATGTTTACGCTGGTAAGCTTAAAAATACTCGGGAAGAGATAACTGGCATGTCCTAAATACCAGTCCGTTCCTTAATTAGTTATTCATTCGCAAAGTGCTTCCATGTAGTTCTGCTAATAAGAATCCATTTTGTTCGAGGATCGTTTCCCCATAATAATCCAATCACAAACTATAATTGCTGCAAAAATAAATACAATTCCTGCCTTCTGTTATTATTACCTGTGGAATGGACAAATAAATTCTGAAATTTAAAATAAATGGTGTTTTCATCACTTTCATCTGTCATTGATTTAGGTAATCATAATTTTATTTTATTTTAAAACCACTTCATATTGCTCTATTATAAAGTACGTCAGTCATTTATAAACGATAAAGAGTGTGTGCGTATTTTAATGGTGAAACAACATAAGGTAAAAAAAAGTTGGTAAGACAAGAAATAAATATTGGTACAAAATATATCACCTGAATTGAATTAATTTATTATTTGTGTGTGAGACATTGAATTGAATCGTCAAATGCTTATTATCCCTTATCTTACACACTTAATGTATTGGAAGATGTCCTAGAATATTTCGAGGAAAAAATGACCAGTAGTACTAAGACTCTATACTGTCATAATCGTCAATTAGATATTATATAGGTTTAGTTAGAGTACAATGGTATATGTAATTATAATTACATTGTATGTTTGTGCCATTAATTCTTTTTTAAATAACTCCCCTTGTAAATGTGTAGGGAATAAAGATAAATAATGTCTTTAAACGATGTATTGATGTGCGTGTGCATGCGCTTCAATGTACGCTGGTAACTCTCTGTTAATCATGTCAGTGCAAAAGGTGATGTTCTTACGACTGAGGAAACAATGAATTTCCCAAAACGTTGGCCGATCCTCGTCATTCCTGCACCAAGTATCACAAATAAGTTGATAAATATCTCGCGGACAATTAGGGGGCTTTTCAAGAAACTCAAAGAAGTCAGCTTCCTCGTCCACAGATAAACGCTGAAGGTTCGTAATGACATCTTGATTTGTCAAGGCATGGAAGGGCGAATGTCGGCAGTAGCACAACATCTCCCACAGAGTTACACCAAAACTCCAGACGTCACTTCGTGTTGAGTATTTCCCCTGAGCGTGCGAGAGAAAAAAAGTTTTCATGTGTGTACCTCTCATACGTGCTGGTTATATCGACTCTCTATCAAAAACTAATGGCGTGTTCATTGTTCCCATTTATTATCATCATCATTCCACACTCAGGTGTAGTGGCTCCTTTTGTGATAGAGAAAAAAGGAAGAAAGTTTTACAACATTTTTTCATCTTACCAGAAATATGGATTCCCAAGCCATCCACCGGACCGGGAAAGGCGTTTTCCCGTCAAGACGATAGTAATCCGACGCGTACACATCCATGTCACTAGCAAAATGAGATACCTTGACGGTGAGTCCCCGGCCCACCACACAATTCCTGGTGGAAATTGAAAAGTTGTTGGCAATAAGCACATAAATTATGTACATGTTTTTGCACATAAACAAGCACAATATGACCAAACAACGAGTAACGACAATGCCGCCGCCACACAGACATAACGGCACGTCACGGTGGCTCCTCTATACCGCCAGGCTTCTTAAAATAGCCTTGTCCTTTAGCTAAATTGTTTTAATTCATTTATTTGTTTGTACCTCGCAGCGAGATCCCGATGAACGATGTTTCTGCTCTCGAAATATTTCATTCCACTGGCAATTTGACCAGCCATGTAGAGCAAATCACTCAAACTAGACAAAAAACAATAAGTAGATAAGTACATTTGCTTTTGGAATTAAAAAGCCCACCCCACCAGGACGAGATACAAAAGGCCATTGTTTTTTCAAAGAATAGCCGATGAGAAAATCATAAAGCATTACGGTTCTTTATGACAATGACAATATATAGCCGGCACGTGGCATGTGAGGTAGCTGTGCTGTGCACACATACACAGGAGACTGACGGCTGCATATCTTTTTTGGCCCTGGTGGAACCATATTTTGGATATTTTATGAGCCCTACATGCAGTGGTGAGGTGGGGATATAAAACCACGCTTTTATCGATCTTTTAGATAACTTTTTAATGAATTCTGTTTTATTTCACCTTAACTTTTCTGTATACGCCGGGTGAGTGTTATCGTGCTGACGTAAAAACTGACAGAGATCACCCATCTCTAAAAATTCCAAAATGACACTGCACGGCTCCTCTTCGGAAGACACCCCGAGGACTTGAGTAACATTGGGATCCTTCAGTGCGGACAACAGACGGATTTCTTCTATGAAATCTAACCTGTGAAAAAAAGTCATTTTTCTCGTTCATTGTGTCCCAATCTCTTTCAAACTCATTCACGCAAATAACGTGAGCAGCACGAGCTCCTATATACCCGGACATGTAACCATTTCCTTGTAAAATATTACAAGAGAGTAACGTATACTGTCGAAAAACTTGGTTTGTCGAAGGAAAAAATATTAAATGTGCATTTCCTTCACTAAAAAAGCATAATGCACTATATGAAATAGTGACAGAAGGAAAGTCAGGTTTCGTTTCAACTGCAAAACAATATTCTGGTAACATCGTATTAAATATTCCAGTAAAAAAGCGAACTTTTCACCCTTCTTGTCCTTGCCATATTTTCTTATCATTTCAGCATCTTTCCTTCGTCACCCACCACCACCTTCCCCACGAACCAAAAAATGTAACAAAACTCGCAACGAAAGAAATGGATGTTGAAATGATAAAAAATTTATAATTCATGTTCTTTTTTTCTCCTATTGTACTTTTCTTTATAAACTTACTTGTCTTTTTCGCTCGCATTTCTCAGCATACGTTTGACGACGACGAGACGCCTGTCAGCGGGGCCACACTTTTCCAGCTCACCAACAAAAACCTATTATTGTCAAAATTTCATGAGTCTCTGGGCAAATCCGAGAATTGTTTTCTGGCAAAGATGTAGTCGTCGAGCAAGTGGGAGTAGTGATTCCATAAAAAATTCAATGTCCTTGTCTTCTTCGTGTAAACCATCAGATATAATAGATATGTTCTACACCATTACTACTACTACTACGACGACGACGACGACGTTGCAACGGTATGCTCTTCTTACGGTTATGGGAATGTACAACCAATATGAATTTTTATAGATAGGTAAATGGTAACTGAGTAGAACGAAACATGTGGAGGAAAGTAGGGATATTATGGTGAAGTGTGTGTGTGGGTAAGAGAGAGAGAATAGAGGAAAAGGAACAAGTGAAAATTCTTGCTAGTCAGTCGTGGAATAGCGGAGAAGTTTATGTGTAGTAGGTAGATATAAAGGTATCGACAAACATACCGTGCCAAAAGTGCCTTCTCCCAGATTTCTCAGGATGTTTAGACGATGTCGAGAAATCTCTGGTAGGCCTAGCTCACGGAATCTTAAGTGAATTGCACGATTTCTTCCCAATGTCTGCTGGCATGGCTCTAGGGGCACAACTCTGTTGGGACTGCTGAACTGGTGTGGAAGTAATTTGCCAAACTCCGTTGGTAGCACGTACTCGTACTCATTACAAGAATCTGAACAACACACACACATATACATTCTTATACATTCGCATAACATTCATTGTTGGTTGTAATGAGGGAAATTTAATGCAAAATCATCACTAATTTTCTGCACCATCTAACCTTTCATTTTATCTACGTCGAAAAAAAAGCCAGTAGAAAGCAAGGTGCGCCTGCATGCACGTCAGCATTTGGGCGTGCATACAAAAGCATATATAGAATGAGGTAATGATAATGAATGATATAACAGCATAATGACTATCAATGTCTTCCACCAAGGTAATACATGGCTTGCTTGTGGTGGGGATGTAACGAGCAAACTTATACCTTTTTTTGAAGGAACTCATACAACGAGTAAATGCTTAATGAGCGTTACATTAGACAGATATTTGGTTGGCCCAAGAAGAAAAATGTTTTTTCTGTGACGAACGAAATAAAAAGGAACACAGAAAGAAAGAGAGAGAGAGAGAGTGTGTGTGTGTGTGTGTATGTGTGTGTTTGAATACTCTATGTAAGTAGCATCCCCTGCTGTGTGTTAAGTGCTCTTTTCTTTTCTCCACCTCTCCCGCTTTATTCACAAGTTCCAGTTGAAGAAATGTATCAGCCCAATATTTCAATCAAATTGTGTGAACATCAAAATATGAAAATTATTTCCGTTGTGGGGAAAAACCTTTCAAAATTGTGTATAATGCGGAGACCGCAACATGAAATATGAATGGTTTTTCTTTCATGTAAAACACAAGACGAAAGATAAAGCAAAGTTTCTTCTATTGGCGTCACAAGATGAATAATGATCTGCACTCGCATCTCCTACCTCCTACACACATACACACACACACACGCTCTTCTCAAATGCTGTGCTGTTCCATCTAGCATTGGTAATGGTATGAAATAAAAGATGAGGCAGGAGTTGAAAATGGGCTTGTTTTAGAATATTACATTATTCTGAGGACCTATAAAGCATTTCGAACAAACCACGTTACGGGAATTTACGCATAACCATTGCGGAGGGAATACATCAATCCAACTAAAAGGCAACAAATGGTGTTACGACCCTTTCTCTTTTCTGTCAAAGATTCTTCAGTAGAAAGGGTGTCGTTTTTTCTTTCTAAACAAACGACAAAGAGAGTAAAGACGACAAATGTTTTTACATACGGCAGTCGAGAAAGAAAAAGATATTCTAATGCAGTGCAGTGGTGGTGGGGCACTGGTACAATATGGCTGGAGGTAATATTATTGTGTATTTTTATGAACTGTGGGTGTGTGTGTGCGCTTCTGCATGTAAATGCCGTCCTCATCACAGCATTCCCTGAGTGAGTGACTATTGAATGGGTATGCATGCATGTATGTTGTATTTTTGTGCTGGTGACGTCCAATGTGAGAGTTGTCAGTAAATAGAATAAGCTGAGGAGGGGAGGAGGTTGGGGGAAAAGAGACAAAGTGTCACTAGAGGATGGGTCACGTAGGACATTAGACAGGCGGCCTGAAATAGATGGATGAATGGTGAACTTGGTATAGAGAGCACACAAGAGAGAGAGAGAGAGAGAGAAAGAGGGTACGTTTATGTGTGTTTTTGTACAAGCATGTGGCGTTCAGTTTTGGAGGATCCGTTCTCTGCACCCATGACAAAGAGCAAAGCGCTGTGACTGATACTACTGTGTCGTCATATTATACCGACCAATAATGCCTCTCAAATGCAAGCGTTTCGTGGTTATCAAATATCTCTAAAGAGAATATCTATTCTATTCCGCCGCCTGGACAAAATGGAAACTAGAGCCAATCGCATATTTTTAGACATCGACAGTCGGCAAACTTGATCACATGAAAAAAATGTACATGTGTGTGTGTGTCTGCAAGCAAGTCTGGAAAATCCACACGTTTTTCACGGCTTCTTTATCCGTCCTTAGACAATATATGGATGTTATAAAAACACACAGTGTGTGCAATGTGAGACACGGACCTAGTAGAAATATTCTTCAATGTCATCAACGAATACACAGGGACCTTTCAAGACGAAAAAAAGTTGCAAACTTTCCAGACCATGCAGAGACCTGGCATAAAGAAAGGCAGAGAAAAAAGGGGCACCCAAGACTTTAGGAGAAAAACATGACGACGACGAAATATTATTTGCTCATCCCAAAATTGCTCCTGCTGAATACAAAATACTTTTAAGGAATGCATTCAAAGTTTTCTTCACAAGAAAAAGTCGCTAGGCACACAGACATTCACTCGCAACAACATTGAACGAAAATGTAAGTAGTAACGGAAGAGAGAGAAAAAAGAGAAAGCTCCCGTTTTCTGCTGCAGGCTTTTTCTTTCTACCGGCAAGGAGTACAACAGCGAATTCTACTTACGCACCCATGTACGACGACGGAGGAGTGGTAACTTGACACAACAAACCAATCTAACTGATACAGTTCTAAAAGGGAAAAAAGAGGATTCTCTGTGTCGGAATTTCGGCACGCTCTAAATAATATATTGTTTATTATGTGTATCACATACATACATACCTATATATTTTGCTGGAAACTATAAATCGTACAGACATCTTGCGTACAATGGATGATTGCATTTCAATCCTGTTTTCAATTTTATTATATTAGCTCAGCTACTTTTGCTAAAAATAACTTTGTCTTTCTACACACACACAACCTTCACTAAAGGACAGATGTCCTTTACGCTAGGCACATGCAGTTCTAAAATATACACAATAGAGGTATATTATCCGTAGATTGTCTCCTCCAAAGTGATAGTGAAGTACGCACACAAGCGTTGCATGTCGGAGAAATAGAGAGTGGAGACACATGTGAAAATTATGCAAACGATGCAAGTGGTCTGGACTGGTTGTTGCGATTCCCGTTTATTATTATATCTTTGATGGGGCGCGTGTGTCTGGCGTGGGCGACTCTGGCTGTTGAATGCGGATACATCATCATTTTTGTGATGACAAAAACAACATGGTCTCTCTGCTACACACATACCGTAACAACCACTCATATTACACAATATGGAAGAATATTTAAATGTGTGGTCGTCTCCACAATAATGAAAATTCCTTTCTCCAAGAATGTTACCTTAAATGTATACATGTATCGCAGCTATTTTGTTTGTACTACATGAACGCGGTCTTGCAGTTTTTCCTGGTTGGAGAGAAAGTAGACATAAAACGGTTTACACACAGTGGTGAGAAATCGTGAAGGAATCCAGCGAAACATACAGAAAAAAACAAACGACAACTTCCTCTTTCTCGTTTGCAACTGTCACTAGCTCATCCATGCATTATCTCGTTTATAATAAACTTAACCACGACCATCAGCCTCGCACGCACAAACCCCCCATGCCAATATGGTTACTCTTTGTTTATCATTCTTATTTAGCTACACATTCCCCCGTCTGTATTTGAGTCCCTTCCTCTCTGTCTCTGGATGCTCCTTGAAGTGTGGAAAAACACTTAACTTGCTATTTCCCCGTTATCCTCGCATCATCTCCTTTGCCCCTTAAAATGACTTACGCGAAGGAATTTTTTTACAGCGGAGCAAGTAGCAAAGTAAAATTGTAAGAGAAATTCCTTTCTTTTTTTAGTTTCCTAAAAAAAACTTTTTCTTTCAAAATTGCTACTTTCGTTTACCTAGCACTTGCTCATGTGAGTGAGTGAAGGAGTGTGTGTGTATGTGTATACGTACAAATATTGTTACTCCACGCGCTCCGCATGTTTTCACTTTCCCCACTGCCATTTCCACCCGCTTTTATTATTCACTGTATAAGTAATACAAAACTATTTTTAGTGTTCATATATGCGCATTAAGTAACAACTACAACTACTTTACTAAGAATTTACTATTAAGTACACATACACAATCGCGCGCGCGCCTTTTTATTCACTCTTTTGTATTTTCAAAGTTTTCCCTGGGATTTCATGAAGGGAAAACTTTTTATTACCTACATTTATTCCGCGTTCATCTTACACTAATTCTGTATTAAGCTGTTATTTACTTGTAAAGGGCTACTCCATCACTTTCTCTGTTACCACAAGTACGTATATGAATTATATCTTTGGAGCAGTCCACAGTAGGAAAACACGAACATCTAAAAAAACGGGAAAACATGGTTATGTTCTTGTCAAAAAGATTTTTCTCTGATATCCTTTCCATTTTGTGTGTCACAGGGACTCTGTGTACTATATTTCTCTTTGGTGTTCTCCTGTCATGAAAAGAGTGTTGACTAACATGCGCTTTTCTTTCACCTTCAGCATAAGAGTCATTGCCATCATCAACACCACTACCATTTCAGCGCTGTATTACGTCAAGATGAAGTCTAGCAAAGTTGCCGCACTTTTTGATGAATCGAATGGGACAAAGGGAAAGTCCTAGAAATATCACGCGAAAAAGAGCAAGTACCAATAGGTATATATACGCACCTACACATGGATTAATGGTCACCTCCACGATAAAAAAAAGTGTTGAGAATTTGATGTCTTACCGATTTCCCTAGACCCTTACTGCGAGGAAAGTTGTAAAAAAAACTTTTGCATTTCCTTTGCTTTTCTCTCACATAATTTACCATTTCTTTTTCAATTGCAGACAAATACACACATACTCTCACAGGTGAAGTACACAAAGTGACGGTGAAGAGGGAAAAGAGCTTTTGACCACTTTTGGTTTTAAGTGCGGTTGTAAACTTTTACTTGCCGATTGAAAGTTGCTACTTGCTACACTATGGGTAAATCCTACGTAATAAATGTGTACATAGGTTTCTATACATGTGAGCATGGTTATTGATTGTGTAGTACGATTTCGGATCATGGTGGTTAATACATCTCTCATCTGATGATACATAAATACATGCTTTCATCCGTATATGTGTAAAAACATTCCGGATTTTGAACACGATTAGAAATACTGATCGCTCGAGCATGGGAAAAGTTTCTACATGAATTCCACAGCGAAACCACAAATGTTTGTAGCGTCAAGCGTAGGCATCTCTGCTATTTTTAGAGTTAGTTTATGAAGATGGCGAGCGGAGACATTGTTTACCGGACATGGGACTACAAATCATCAACCATGTTAAGCATGACATCCGTTGTAGACCATTAGTATGGTTGATTTAATTTAATACGTTGTTGTGATCATCCATGAGAGTATCTTCATTTTCATTTCATAGCGTGCAATATGAAATATACGTGTCCGAACGAACAAGCAATGCAAAGCAAGTAGTAGTAGGAGTACATGCCTACTTTGGAAACGCACGTGCATTCTAACATCGCATAAATCTAAATTTGTCCCTGAAGCGTGAAGTTCAAAAGTGCGTATCTCACCTGGATTATGGGAAGGAGTTGAATTGGAAACTAGCGAGCAGCTATAAAATTCCGCCATGGGATTGTGTCCATTATTAAAGGATCCCCGACGATGGTGGAAGGTGCTGGCGCTGGTGGATGTGGATCCCTTAAAACTTGAAAAATTTGTTGCTGTCAGTGCTGGCTCGTGGTAATCTTGAGCCGCCACGGCACCAATCGATATCTGTGTACTTTTAATAAGATTCTTTGCAGGAGAGTCGTCGCTGCTCGTGGTGAATTCCACACTGGGTCCCAGTCCATCATTCACTACACTAACACTTGCGCCTCCGTAGTGGAGGGAGCTCTGGCTACTCCCTGGCAGTTTACCTAATGTTATTAATTTGTGGCGAACCACCATGACTGTGAAGATTATCACGAGGACCGCCAAAATCGCTACGAACGAGCTGAGCACAGCGGTAACCACTATGGCCACGGAAGACACAGACCAGTCCTCAGTCACTCGGGAAGAAGCTCCCACTGTGTTTGCACACAACACAAAATTCGTTATTAACAGAAGGTGGTTAGATACATAACAAGCATATATTTCCCATATTTTGTTAATATCCAAGCATAAAGTGTGGTCACTGCGTAAAAGCACGCATCTGCCGTTATATTAATAAAAGGGGATACATCTCCTTCAATTAATTTAAACTAAGCAAGCCTATCAACACCATCAGCAGATGCTCCTACAATTGCTGAGCAGCGAGAGACAGGGGGAATATTTTGGGAAATAACCAGAAAAGGCAGACAAGTAAATAAGGCAAGACATAAAATGCATTTTTTCCTGCTGCCTGCCTGTGAGAGACGATTTCCATTTTCAGCTTTACTCACTCTATGCGTGGAGGGAAAATTACGGTAAATTGGACATACACTTTGTGACTGTGGAGCTATTTTGTTTACAATATTACTTACCAATGTGGTAGGGGGTGGAGGTAAGGGGACAAGAAAACAAATAGAGTATTGGGAAATACATTGCGGTGGTAATCCATTTTGTCGAAGTGAAAGTAAGACCTCATGTATTACCACAACTATTAGACATAGTATGTATCTCCGGAACAGGAAAAAAACAAAGGAATTACAATGCCAACCTGATATGTCTTCTGGGATTTGATGCACCTGAGGAACTTGTATCTGGTGTGGCTCTGACTCATTCCTTTTGGCTTTAAATGTATCACTCGGGGGCTGCACCGTAGTAGTAGTAGTCGAAGTTGTGGTGGTACTTGGGGTTGTGGTAATTGCAGTAGTTGCATCCTCCTCTGCCGTGAAATTACCCATGGCCAACACTAAAATAAATGGAGTTGATACTTTAAATAGCACGTATTGACGACGACGCTCCCCACCGCCTACGCTTTTACGCACAATAACTTTTTGTTTGAGCGTCACCTTCCTCGCTCAAACTTGTTTACAAAATGATGAAACATCATTGCAGGTTAGAGGCACACGGAAGAAATGCAGAAGTAAACAAAAGACAATACAACGCAGACTTCTTCCTTTTAGTCAGTGTGGATGGGGTAATGGTCAGTAGTTAAGGAGAGGTGTATGCTCACATCAAATAAAATGGAACTACTTTTGGTAAAGAAAGCATTTAAAAGACTGACACAACACAAGGAAACCCACGTACATTTAGTCAAACAGACAAAAAAAAGCTGTTCAAAGCTTTGACAAGTAACAAAAGGATAAAACGCCCCGTCAATCCAACAAAATAAGCTTATCATGTGTGGCGCGGCTGTTACTACATCGTTTTGTTGGTGTTGTTGCTGCTGTTTCAGCTGTACTGCGCTGCCTCCATATTACGCAATGTGTACTTTATGTACTTCCAAAAATGGAGTCGTAACACAAAAATAATGCAACGATGGTCTTTATCACTTTTATTTGAGACAGAAAAACGCTAATGTTCAGCTCAAATGCTGTTTATGTGCTTTTCTTCCCTGAATTTGTACATTCCACGTGCAGGGGGAGATATAACGGAAAACACAGCCATTCTCAAGGCGTAGGTAGACGTACACGTGCAGTGTCAGCAAAAGGATTAGCTCTACGGCGAAATGTAATGTTAATGCATGGCGCAGCAGCAGCAGCAGCAACAGCAGCAAAAAAACTCTCACAGATAAAATACCGCTGAGAAAACGATGAAGTAACACCATTTCCCTCTTCGTCTTTCTCTCCTCCACTCACACACTTTTCTCTCTATAAAATTTATCTATTATATATTATCATGTTTAAAGGTTTCTTCTCTCTTTTAAAACGAACAATTCTTCTTACCTGTACACCCTCGGAAAATTGGTTCGAGGCATGAATGTGCACCGCGTTGAATTCCCGGATTGAATCGAAATGAAAAACTATTTCCAGAGGATCGGAGCTGTTCCTAGTCTCATTTTTCCAGCCGACCCACCCTTTCCCTAAAATGCAATTTCGTTTTTGATTACACTTTCTCTTTGTTCTCTCTTCGTTGTACGCACTTTTCCAGCTTACACACACACACACACGATATAATGATCGTGTTTGGTTTAAGAGGAGTATAAAAATGCCTTCGCAATCGAATGAGCCCGTATATAACTGCGAGTGTATAGACGCCGTCTAAGTTTGTTTGTGTTCATGAATTTTCCCAAACTTGACGGGTAAAGGTCCATTCATTCGCGAAGGTAGGGAGTAAGCGTGCTAATGCCAGTTTGGCGTTATGAAATTTTTATTGAGATCATAAGTGCGTGGAGTTCTGATAAGAGATAAGTATGTTCATATTTCATGGAAACTGCGAAATACATAATATATCATTGGAAGAGGAGGATCGGTGAAGAGAACCTTCACTGTAACCTTCTCGCGTTGCGGACTTTACCTCTGGCGTGCTTGTAAAAGTCATCTTTTAAATTGGTGGGACCCATACGTCCATCAGTAAGCGCTCCTAGGCCGGATGATAAATAATGTCCTTCCCAAATCCCATCATATGTATGGTCGTAAAACTCCCAACTTTCAGCGCGGACGCTGCCCTGTGGCATGGAGTAACTTAGAAGTCCACCTACAACGAATTACATTACAAAAGGAAAGGAATGTACAAATCTAGTCATATATCCTCACTAAACGTCTCCTTCACTCCCATTCATCAGCATAATTACTGTGTCGTATTGCACGAAGTTGTATTGCGTGCGTTAGCATTCAGCGCTAAAAACTCTAGAAAACTTATGTTATGCTGGGATATGTGCATGTGATATCGCCTGATAAGCACTTAGAAAAGTTCATAACGAAATTTTTGGGGCGACTTGACATAAAATGTTAGACAGTTTCTGATGAAAATTAACTTTTGTTCATACATAATTTGTACATTGTCCTCCCCCCTGCGTCTCGTTTTGAGAAATAACATGTCGTTCTGATTACCCTTTTTACTTCACAGCGTAACTTTTAATTGAGTTTGTATTTATTTAATTCTTTTTCAACTACGTAAAACCAAAGTCAGTATAACTTTAGCCCTCATTCGATCAAATTTTCATAAAGCTTCTTTTTCAAACCCCACTTTTGAGACAGGGATTTGACGACAAGAAGAGAATATTTGGGTCTACACCGTGTGTGTACTTTACAATGAAGCAAAATTGCCACTTTATCGTGTTCCTGCGGCAAAGGGGTGAAAAGTAATTTATTCCTGTTTTAAGGTTAACTAAACCAAGGTAGATACTTGTATTCATAAAATCTTAACCAAACTTACGTTCATAAAATCTGTATACTTCCTACGGCAGGGTCATCTGCGTGCAAGCTTTATATTAAGATAACTGCAAATAGACTCTGCAGTTAGGAAGTCAGCTCCTGTGTGCAATATATGCACGGTAAAGATGAACTTACGGCAAGAGTCTCATAATGAAAATGACTCAGACCGGCCGTATTTTGCATTTAGTTGGAGGAATAATGACATTTTCTCGACCCAGTTTAGATTTACAGGATTTCTCTCATTTTCTTTTTTGCCCATGCTGTGGTAATCCACATGAAACATACACTTTTGTTGGTTTCCACATACACACACGCACACACACTTTTACACTTGTTACCTCTCTCTATAAGGTATCGATGGTGTAATTCTATACCCTACTCTGGTAGGTGCAAGGTCTACAATATAGTATTTATGCAGATTATCATATACTGTAGTAGCTGCATGGCTAAAGTGTAATAAACAATCAAAGAGCAAACTGGATAATTCCTGGATCAAAATTAGAAAGGCTGAAATTTATATTATCTTTAGAATTTAACTTTTTAATGAACATAAATGCTGGCCAGCAATAATAACTTTTTGTCCTGGTACGACAAGAAAGTAGCAGCAGTAATAGTTTCACAGAAGCAGTAATTGCGAAAAAGGGGGGACAAGGAGGCATAATCCTACCCTGTAACGTATTGAGGTATCTCCCTATCCTGATTGGTCACCCTCCTCCCATACCATGGCGCTGTGATTG
>JAHZNE010001837.1:0-12679 GCA_027744055.1 Callyntrura sp. NNG-2020
AACGGAAGGGTGATACAACGTTTCCAGAGAAGAATCCAGAAAGCCCTAACTTCTTGAAAGGAAACTTTCGAAAGTGTTTTGAGTCCCATTTCTGTTTTCTTTTGAACACAGAGTTGTATTCACAGCACCGGGAAAAGTTACAACGTAAAATGATGATTTATTAGAATTTTAGCCTGTGTATTCGCTTGTGAGGGCAATATATAAAAGTGTAGTTTTAAGTGAACTTTACCCTTTGGCTCTCTTGGAGAAACTGAGTTGACGTTCCGGTTGTACTATAGCATAGTTTCACGTTGGACTTTGTATGTTCGATTCAAATTAATGTTGAATGGAAGTAAATAGTTAACTTAAACTTTCTGTATAAAACTTGTCGATTTTTTCGAGCGTGTCAACACATCATTTACTGAAGGACTACACAGAATCAAATATTTAGTCACAATGAATAATACTGCTTTCAATACTATAACTCATATATAACAGTGTCGTTTCTACTGTCTCGCGGTTTCTCTTCTTTAATAGCGCAATTTCTACAAAAAAATTCCCTCTGTTTATCCTCTACTCAAATAGCTTAGCTTTGTTGCTGACTGGAGTCATTAATTATAAATGAATAGTACAACAACAGAGTATCTTGATGGTGGTATAGTAGTGGTTACTACTTTTATCGCATTTATGACTACAACAAGGACAGAAACAGGTCAGCTGAACAACATACTAATGATCCAGTCGGAAAGAAAGAAACCCTTAATAATTATTGCATCCTAAGCCTAGTTGTCAACCGACCATATTATGGACAAATAATGGGCAATCCAAATTTTTGTTTATTTCGAATACATCCCGCTATATTAATATTTCCTGATACTTTTAGCAATCTACGAAGTATCAATTTTATAACGTGTATTCTACATATACGTAACTAACGTATTCTAAACAATATTTGGTGAATCCATAAAATTGATCATCAAGCTGATTCTACAAATACGGGTATTGTCATAATACGTAGTGTTGAATTAGTTTAGGTATGAGTAACTTTAAAGGAACCTTCCACTATCACATCGCAACTTATTTTCAACACAATAAATTGTTCACGACTTATTCCTGCGCGACAGAACAGTAAATTAATTATTGTAGGAGCTTAACATTTTTGACAGGAGAGTACGAAAATTTGGAAAAACATAATATAATATGCTAGATCAGGCTGGTAGTTCTATCCAACCATTCTATATCCATTTTTTCTATACAATTGATGGATAAGAAATTATTAATCAGCTGAACTAGAAACTAGAAACCCGCGAGTGCAGCATGCCAGTGATTCCATAGCGTTTGTATCTCGTACAAAACTTTTATGCATAATCCAAATCTGGAAATTTACGGAAGAATAAATACAATTACTTCAGTTGTTTGTTTACTGTACTCAAAGTTTAGCACCAATTGACTTACATGATGCCGATTTTATTTCTGAAATGCAACAAATATACCACCACACTTAAAAAACAATAAAAATATCACAATTACTTTTGTATTGACATTTTAAATTCGATTTCACCAGACGTGAAGAAACGTAATAGATTATGAATCTCAAATTTTCAAATTTGCCAACTTCTGTGCAATTTGATAAAGCGCAGACTCATCGATTTTGTAATCATAGGGTATTTTCTTCCAAACCACTTTCCGCTTAGTAATATTATTTTTCATCACAAGTATAACTTTTTTCTGGAAAGGTTTTGCTCTTGAATGAAACCCTGCTTAAAGCTAATTGGCTTTGTTTGAACACATTAAAACACAAAGCTCTAATGTGAAAAAGTTGAGATCGTCTTGTGCTGTGTGTACAAAGAAACTGCCAAACTCTTACATGGATCAAATGGCAGATTCTGAGCATCTTAGTGAATGCTTTTCACAATTATTAAACTTGGATCTCAACTTGAAATAATGGGAAAACAAACTTTGAAACCTCTAACATCATAGAGTTTTACCTGTTTCCTGCGAGTAGTTTGACATGTTGCTCAACTGTATGCTGAAAAACAAAACAGCTGTTAGATTCGGGGTATTCACAATATAGATTAAAGTTATAATACATTTATTCCGAACGATTGCCATGAAACGTACTGCTATTAACCCCAAATAGTAATACCGATGAGCAAAATAACACGTTAATCTTTTATTGGGTCAAACGAAAGAATAACACATTTACTCCGAACGATTGCCATGAAACGTACTGCTATTAACCCCAAATAGTAATACCGATGAGCAAAATAACACGTTAATCTTTTATTGGGTCAAACGAAAGCCACCTGTTACTTACTTGTTAGTTTATTCATTGTCGGAGACCTATAAATATAACGTGATATATCCGATACTAGCTAAAATGTAGGAATGCTTATATTAGACACTGTCACGAACACTCACTTTTTATAAAGATTTAATGTTTGACATTACGAGTAGACGGTGACGGACATAATCCATCCCAAATGGCTATAGAATAACATGTTGTATAAGTCAGAGGGAGTATTGTCACGCACATTATAAATACCTCACGGCACATGTCTATATTTCGGAACACGTGAAGCGCGTAGTCCCGTTTGAAAACTAATTATTCGTTTTGTGGGAGCCGCTAAGTTGTCTTTCCCATTTACTTTGATACAGTGCGCGCTATAGTTTTGTTTAACTCACATTGATGAAAAGGTTTCATAGATGACATGTTTCGAAAATAACCTAATTGGTATTAAATGTTCAAAAATAACATAATTTTATAGGGATAAATAATGAAATTGAACTTTTCGTGAAATCTATGAGCATAATTTTCAGCAATTTATTGTACGTTAAGTATATTAACACAATTTCCCCCATATAATGTTCCCGTTAAGAATACCGTAATAAAATGTGGTGAAATAGCTCAACTTTTTTTTCTGGCGTGAGCCTTTATTTATAAATGAACACAACACAAGCACAGCGAAATTTTATAGTGTTTTCCACTTTTATTGTTTTTATTCGAAGGGCAATACAGTTTAGCCGAATAACAAAGTAATAACCAGATGGTTTAGTAGAAGCTCTTTGACAATTATGGTGTTCTACGCATTGTTGTGTACCGCACGTATTATAAATAACAAATATGCCATCACAATTTAGGTTTATTTCTGCTAGTACTGTTATATTAACATTTCCTAATACTTATCACAACCAACCAAGGATTAAATTCATAACGTGTAATTTCCATATACATTTTAATGCGCCAAAGTTTTCTAAAAAATGTTTGCCGAATTCATCAAAATAATCATCAAACTGAGTCTACGAATACGTGTGTTGTCATCATGTGTAATATTAAATCATTTTGAAATACACGCAACTTCACTTGCTACTTGACTGTCTACTATGAGAAACGCAATATATTTTACATTCGGAGTATACACAATGTAGATGAATGTAATAAAACGCAGTATAAACGATTGCCATGAAAGGTGCAACTTTGGACCTTACAACGAATATAGGTGAACGAAACAACAAGTTA
Organism: Callyntrura sp. NNG-2020; assembly: GCA_027744055.1. Lineage (NCBI taxonomy): Eukaryota > Metazoa > Arthropoda > Collembola > Entomobryomorpha > Paronellidae > Callyntrura > Callyntrura sp. NNG-2020. Next base: position 3,500 of record JAHZNE010001837.1, read on the forward strand.
ATATTTTATCGCATAATACTGAAGCCGCCAGTTAATATGTTTATTCATTACTTGTGCTGAATATAACAAAGATAATCCACTGGATAAAATGCGGAGGAATGTCATTAATATGATTTGTCCCGAATACCTAAATTTCATTAAACATTTAACGCTTGCCATCACGAAAGGGAGGGCTAGTAGACTATTCAGTAGGAACTCGAACTAACGGAATCGACCTCAAATGGCTATAAAACAACATTTGATGCTGTATATATCAGAGAGTGTGGTAGGACGTGCATTATAAATACTTTGCGCCACAGGTCTATTTTTTGGAAACCATGGAACGCGTAGTTGCTTTTGAAAATTGTTTCCAGCTTTTCTGAGAGAATGTTAACACTCGTTCCGTTTGTATTTTGATGAAATTTATGCTTTAGCTCTACCTCATTCTCATTTTGATACAATGATTTTATTTTTCTTGATAAAATGTAGTTAAACAGTATGTTAATTATCGGGGTAGTTAGGATGATGGTTAGAATGATGGTGCTGCACGTTCCATAACTAAGAAGGTTATAACAAATACCGTATTTGCACATTGGAAGCAAGACAATTAAATATTACGTTTTCTAATTGAGTTACCTAGTAGTAGTGTTAATGATGTGCCCATTTTCGCCATCATACATGGTCAGTCTTTTTGAATTTACAATATAGTTATACAAAAATATGAATAAAAATGGAATACAGCATTTACAATATTCGAACGCTTGACAATAACAATTTCCTTTCACCAAACAATCCCGTGTTATCTATCATTTATAAAATGTACGGTGGATGGAGCTTGAAAAGAAAAGAAAAGGATGGAAAAGAAAGAAAAAATAATAATAATAATTTAGCTAATCAAATGTGTTTATTCAACGCTGTTTGAAATCCCCGCTAACGTTTGAAACGTTAAACAAAAATACTACCCGTTTGAATACTACCCGTTTCATTCGGCATCTCCATAAATCATCCTAACTGTATTAGTTTCCAGTCTTGTAGATCTAGGGAAAATGTTGACTTTAATCCAGTTTAAACACACAATGGATATCAAAATTAGCCATGAGAGAAATCCGTGCTTTAGAATTTAAAGAATTTGAAAAGTTTTCCCTGTTTGTAATGTAATTATAAACGTGGATAGAAACGTAGATTGTACACACAGTTCTCCCCTTTAGCACACAGTTTATACTATACAGTATAACTTATATTAATTTTTGTACATAAGGTAGTTTTAATGCTTCTACCTAAATCTACTCACATAAGTTATTATGGTTTCACAACAATTTTCCTTGCTACCTGAATCCATATCCATTTCCCTTATATACTGCGCTTTAATCCACCTCTGTATTGCTTCGGATGAAATGTAATTGAATTTTTGAAAATAGTGAGGTGTACATCTATTACCCAAGGGTACCTAGGAAATAAATTTAGTGTGTTAAACTGTGCTGGCGTTGCGATGACGTGTTTATTATATTATTACTACTTTGTCGTTTATCATTTCAGTGTCAAGTTATAAAAGTCGTAGCCAAAATTATTATTTGAAGCTCTTGAAAAAGTTAGAATAATACGAGAATACACAACGGGTAATTTAAACGTATGTAAAATGTTACGGTTTCGGTAGTGACTGTCACACTCATAGATGTTGCTTTAGAAGTGTACATCAATCAGATTTTCAAAACTGAATTAATTTTTAATATATGATATATTATCACAGGACAACTGTTTTAAAAACTTGGACCCAATTCGGACAAATGCAATTATACCTGTGTCCTTATTACCTATTCAAAACGGAATATAATATTCCCCTTTTCCATCTATTTCTGATAAAATGGTATCGATCATTGAGGCTCAATACATATAGTTATTACGAGAGTGCATATATTACATTACCACAATGATTTACACCTATATTGACACGTATACTGTGATATTGGTCATTGTTAAACTAACACATGCAGCGCAGCTTCATTTTCCACCTGCCGCTTTACTCAAGTCTGATCCCTTGATTAATATTGTGACTAACCCTGCTGACAAAAACTTTTTGCATCCAAACTATAACGACCTGCCACAGTTTCTGCCCGAATCTACAAAACCACAAGAAGGATATAGTCTACATACATATATCATAACTGAAGTTGCGGTTCTCAATATGAAAATCAACACAGGCTACTTCGGTTTTCTATCCGAGTTACAAAGTGAAGTTAACCTAACCACCGGATACTTCAAACTTACTAGTAAACACCGCAACGGTATGCTACTTCAGGTCTTGTTTACTGGCAACAGTTTATATGCTACCGCCATGGCAATCGACCGTTCCGGTTTTGGCACCTCCGACCGGGTTCCGTTTTACATATACGTGACGCCTGCGCAACTCTGGAATTTTGCTTTTTATTTCAAGCGGTTGCTGGCACAGTCTGATGACGTTGCACCATTTCATGCCAACTTGATTTTTTATGGAGGTCTACCTTACTTTCAATACGTATTTTGCTATTTCTGTCCTGAAAACCATGTCAGAATGCAGGAATATTCAAATTGGCAGCCCGAAAAGGTTCTTAAATTTGCTCAATCTGTCAACGGCAACGGCTACGGTCGATTTGTTCTGTACTGGTCGTATAATACATTCTTGGGGATTTACGACATGGAACCCATATTTTACTGGCCGTGTCTTAATATATTTTCGGATTTTCAAGACGGTCGTAACAAGCTCTTAGAAGCTATGAAGTTGTGCAAATTTGTTGAAGAAATTGTGTGGGCTCCGATACAGGGCGAGGCAAATATCACCTTTACTGACAACATGTTTGATCTTCGTTTACACGAAAAGGCGGGTCAGTCTTGGTTCCTCTATTTTCGCGCTGGAGAAGGACTGGCCATGTTTTTTCCAAATCAATACGCCGAAACTCGAGGTGGCATCTACTGGTTTCTGGGAGACAACTTATTTAAGTACATGGCCTTTTGCTTTGTGTACAAAAATGCGTCCTTTTCTGCTATTGATCTGTCTTTCTTTCTAATAATGTATGTTGAAGTTTGGATAATTCTTGCCGTCACCTGTTGCATGTTTGGCTTCATGTGGAATAGCATCAAGAAAGCACTGCTTTTGCTGACCGTCTTATTTAATGGCGCCTTAGAGGGGTATAACTACGACCGTCGTCATATCTGGGGTTATCTGATAAGTATGACCGTATTTTCTTTAATTTATCAGGCTCATATATCCTCCGACAGTCTCAAACTTAGAGACCCAAAAACTTTTCTCTGGTTTCTGGAAAATGATTACAAGGTATTTGTCCTCAATAAGTTGTCTTACAACAGTTTAAATGTTTATTTGGCAAAGCACTCCGGATATACACATGGACAGTTTAGCAAGTTGATAGATATAGTGGGTGACAACGTCGCTGATCGGATAGATGATACCCCGTTTTTGCATATGTCGTTCATTAAGATTGTAGAACATATGGCTTTGAATCATGTAGCAATAGCTCCAGTAAATCCAAATGCGCATGGAGTATTACAGGTATTCAAACAGTACGATAGAGTTCTAATTGACGAGACGTACACTTGTCAGATGGCCGATGTTACGGATGTTATTGATTTGTCAACGCGACAGACGTATCGGTTTTTCGGGTACCTGTCGCCGCGGATAGAGTATTTATCTGTAAAAGCTATTGAAATGGGATGGTTAGCAAGAGTGATGAAGTTGTCAGTGGACGTTTATCATCGTCGACTAAACACAACGGGGGTGGATATGGACTCCTTGGATCGCTTTCCGCCAGCGTCTCCATTAGGAATGTGGTCAATTGTAGGAATATTTTGGGTGTTCAATGTTTCGTCAGGGTGTGTATTATTTCAGTTTTGGCTGATGTATTATGCTTGGAGAAGCAAGGTGGGCTCATTAATGATAACATTAGTATTAAGTTGTCTAGAAAATGCAAAAAGTTTTGTGAATTTTATGCTGCAAAAGGCATATAGATCTTGTAGTCAGATGTGATGTGAAAATACGTTAAAGTTTGCTTATTATAGTAAACACAGCCTACAAAGTTAAATGGAATTTAATGATATTTACCATGCTGAAATAATCAGCGTGTAACTACGTAACTTCTGGATCGATTTTGTTTATTTAAGATGTCCATAGAATATAATTTATCAACAATAAAAATAAAAACCTCCAATTCTAAGTATAATTCGTGCTTTTAAATTTTTCTAATAGTTATTATTAAACGAGGATCCGCATTACCACTAACTACAATCTACCTTGAGCCATTATAAATGGTGAAATAGGGTATATTATTAATCATTGAATACAGTACGGTCAATTCACATATTGGTACACTTTCTATTTTAAATGAAGGAATGTTCCACTTTGCAGCAATAGCCCAAGCCGATACTAAAGTAGTTACTATCAGCAATATTTACTGTCACTCAACAGACAAACTTGGTTATTCTTTTTGACTTGCATTCAGGTTGGACAAACCCAAGCCATGGAACTACCTAAGTAAAGAAACAATGGTAGTAAAGTGACATTTCTCTGAATTGCAAAAACCCATTTTATTATTATAACTACATTCACAACAAATAAAAAAACACGTCAATAATCAAATTTGAGACAATTTTTTATTAGAAACTCAGTTCCACGTATATTTGAACAGATACTACATTGTATTTAACGAATTACCTATTACTTTAATGCAGTTGTGCACAAAATGTTTTCTCAATAAACATGTTTCTGGCGCNACGAATTACCTATTACTTTAATGCAGTTGTGCACAAAATGTTTTCTCAATAAACATGTTTCTGGCGCAGTATTACTGTGAAGGTGCTTATACGTTTTTTTTACCTACACGTCAAGACCTAGTTGATGTGTAGTTACGATGTTCCAAAAAGCCATGCAATTTTGGTATTAAAATGCAACAAATACCATTGAACTGCCGAATGCGTTATGAGGATGTTGTAGTACACGTAAATGCACTTTGCATAAACAAAATTATACGTCAACTTGAGGCGGTGGTGCCATCTGTAACTTACAGTGACTATATTTTGCTGTAAAGTGCACTCCACAACGCGAAACCTAATATGGATATTGGTACACAAGATGGTTTCATATCTTCTCATATTCTATTCGCCAGCCTTTAATTTATAGCCAGTAGTAAAAAATCTTACTAGGTTAATGGTATCTACATTGCATGTCTGCTACCATGCAATTCGGTAGCTTATATGTACATCGTAAGACCGGTAGAGATATAAAATAAATAGTATAGTGGGAGTTAATGGGATCTACATTGCATGTCTGCTACCATGCAATTCGGTAGCTTATATGTACATCGTAAGACCGGTAGAGATATAAAATAAATAGTATAGTGGGCTTATGACATACTAGATTGCGCAACATTACTTTTAAAATTGTATTATGCTGAACTGCATTTAATGTGCTATTGTTTGGAAATGGTAAGACCGCTGGTTCAAGGCAGATCCTAGGTCGTTCGTCTGTTAAACAAGTTTCCGAATGTCATTTTTCTGCTATAAGCCATTTCTGATGTAACACCATGTTATGAAGTAATTTAATTTACACGAAATATACGTCGTCAACAACAGTCAATCTACAGTATAGATCTTGTGAAATGGCAATTATAGGTAGCCATGCTATATTTCATAACTATACATTGTAGGAAATGATTTAAAAAGTAAATTATTTTCAAAAAATATATGCATGGACGTCGGACGCAAAAATACATTCTTTAGATGGCCCGAATTCCACAAGCACTGAATATACTTTAGCTTTCTTACATAAAGGGCATGTGTGACTTGGTCTGTTTTGAGATTTCCAAAACGGCGTGACGGAATATCTACCAAGCTTTCATTGTTTCATTATCCATTAGGTAAAAAAGTAACTATCCAACTTTACCAAATTTAACTTTAGTAAATTTTTTGGAATATTAAAGGTTTTTATAAGAAAATTTACTACTACCCTTTGCAAGTGATAATGATTATAGCTACTGCAAGATGACCAATGCACGTTTCAAAACGTTTATGTCACTCACGAAATACTCCGTAGTACAAGATACACGCAGTACCCATGGTTGCCCCAGTATTTTTCAACATATATTTATAACGCTGCGTATTCGAATTATAGTATAGTGTTTCCTTTGATTTGGAATTCTGTCAGGGAAAAAATCATGCGGAAAATTGACTTTACGGGAAGCAACGGTAGACCAACTGTAAGTAACACGTTTCAAAACGTTTATGTCACTCACGAAATACTCCGTAGTACAAGATACACGCAGTACCCATGGTTGCCCCAGTATTTTTCAACATAAAGTGTATAAAATTTATAATGCTGCGTATTCGCATTATAGTATAGTGTTTCCTTTGATTTGGAATTCTGTCAGGGAAAAAATCATGCGGAAAATTGACTTTACGGAAAGCAATGGTAGACCAACTGTAAGTAACTGTAAGTGAGCGAAAATCCGACATATATATACCCTATTACGTTATCAGACTCCTGCATCATTTGTGCTGACGTGTCTTGGTGATAGTTTCAATTATACCATACTCACTCTTTCAATTCGGTTTTTGACATTTGTAGGAATTGTCTCCCATCACATATTTTCTAACGACGTTTCTGAAATTAAATTCCCAAAATGTGTTCTAACACTGCTTTTATTTTAAGCATTTTAACCCTTTGCTTCCTACAACTAGCCACCACCTCTCCATATGGTATGTGGCTATCTCCCACCGAGATGGCAAACGGAGGTCCCGAACTTACCCGAGTTAAACGGCAGCCCGCCCCCGAAGAGAGCTCCAGAGTCACCTGGATTATTGATACGGAAGGGGGTAGCAGCAAAAATGGACCACTGGTCGATTTAACCAGTCTTAACAACGGCCAGAAGAGTGCCGGAAAGAAGGAGAATGATAAGAGTAACAGCAAAAATGAGGCCGGGTCTTCCCCCGGAACCTCTAGTGACGGTGGGGATGGAAAGACCACGCCCAAACCAAACAGTGCCACGACATCTGCGTCTGTTGGAAAAGAGCAGGAAAAGTCAGGTAGCGAGCCCAAGGACACAAAGGAAACGGTGATCCTGATTGATTCCGAAGTCGACAAAGTTGACAGCAAAACAGCGGCGAAGCCTTCCATAAACGACGTCGTAGAAACGTTTTTCAATAAATGCCTCCGTGTCCGGTGTACCGCTGCCCCAGCTGGCGTTGAGTGCAAAGAATTTGTGGGCGTGAATCCCAGCCAACTGAACGGTTTAACTAACGACTGCTGGTAAGATAATTAAGTCAACTTGCGTGATCGAAACGTTTTCGCCCTAAAATTTAACATATGGAGTAATGATAGATGTTCTATCCATTTCAGCCCTGTTCACACCTGTCGCCGGGAAGATGGCTCCACCTTCTTCCACTACGCCATAGAACTAGATGAGGAACCGGGTGTCAACAACCCCACCGCGCGACCCCCAACGCAACAAACACCCTTTTTAAACAATGGCAACTCTGGACTTCCCCTGCCACCCCCGCATCCGGCCACTCCACCTTCCACATTTTACAACAATGGCGTCCCTAGTAGACAAGGGGCTCCTTCAGGCCCACAGTTTGGATCCCAGTCAGCTTCTATAGGCTCCTTGTTTGTACCTCCGTTGTCCTCCGGAACGTTCCATCAAACCACGGCTTCGTTTCCCTCCCAGATCGTTTTCCCCCCAGGACAAAATTTTAACGGTAAACAACTTCCCCCCAATCAGCAACAGACTCAGCTTCGGAAGAACGGCGCTGACAATAGCGTTACCACTTTGGACCGATTCGTTAGGAACATTGGTGTCGCGCCTTCAAGTGGAGCAGCCCCAGGGACCCGGTTTGATGCCATTTACACTTCCAGCGGACCATTTGCGGTGGAAGAGGGATTTAGAGCTAGAAGAAACGCCGTTCCTTTTGCATCCGAAGTTGGGCAATTTGGTTTGATGTCCAATCGGCAAGGCACGTACACATTCTTATAATGGTAGGTCATTGAGTTGTGAGTTTTTGTTCTTATTTTTTTCTAATTCTTTTTAGGAGGGGGATTTGGAGGATTCCAGTTCAATTAAGCGGTGATTCCTTTTAAAGCTAAACTCAAAATGGCCAATGCGACAAACTGAAACATGTGGAGAAATATTCAATGAAAAATCAATATTTTATGTATACATTTAACTCTTCCAATAAAGTGCGAATTTTATTGAAGTTTAAACAATTGTGTATATGCATATATATTACAAAAGAGTACGTATCAACCATAAAGAAAACATACATATTAAATGTTTATACGCCGTTAACGGAACAAGTGTAAAGCTTGCAAGTTCTTTATGTGGGAATTCAAAGTATATGTTTATTCGTGCATTGTATTAATCATTTGCCTCTCGATCGAAGCCACATTACATAAATTGGCTGATTTAGTTTATCATTTAGAAATTATTTATAATTATAACCGACAACAACAGTAACAAGACCAATTTAGTCCATGATGCAAATATTTTCTTCCATTTGCATACATCAATTGCTGGAGCTAAAGCGCGGCGTCGTATATTGGTGGCTTCTACTTGTATCTTTAAGTTATATGGTAAGGCCTGTCTACCTCAATGGGCAACTGTCTTCTGCAGACAATACACATGGTTTGACAAAGGATACATAAAAATCTTTTGATGTATCTTGCTCCACACCATCAGAATGACAATTTCACTTACTGATCTTTCTCACTTTTGATATTAGCCTTCAAATCGGCCGGCAAACGAGTGGATGGAAAATGTATTTATTCCAGCAATGAAAATCATGTACGTTTGTATAAAGCTAACGTCATTAAGATGTGTCAATCAAGTAGCAATTCCCAAACTGTATAATTTAAAATGTACTAAATATGTGGGACAACAGATATAGGTCACTAAATGTTATGACTAACCCAACAAACCATTTCCTGTCGCAAAAATATCGATTCGATACCGACAAACAAGTGTCGTTTTCGTGAAAATTTGCACCCTCGACTGATGCAAAAACTATATCGGTCTTGCATTATCGAAACGACGTCGGCCAATCGACAGTGTCGATATGGTGCCACTGCTTGGACACAATTCGTTTAGTCGAGTTCGCGATGCGTATTCTTCATCGTTCCGACAGTGTCGATACGGTGCCGTTATATTGACACAATTCATATTCATA